>BQNB010007574.1:0-12500 GCA_026074375.1 Tanacetum coccineum
AATGCTTGAATTGGATTTGAATGATCTTCTTGTGTCTGCATCAACTTCTTTTGTTTCAACAATTGTGGAGTTCGTTGTTGGTGAAGAATTATCTCACGTGTGTATTTCCCAATGGAATCCATGTTGCAGATCATTGCATCTTGGAAGGATTGAGCATCAAATCTTGTAAAGTATCTGTGAGAAACTTGAATTGTGACTGAATTGCTCTAAGACTTTTCATGCATCGTTCTTTTGAAAGTTGAGTCTTCTCTTGAACTTTAGAAGTTGAACACGAAGAAACTGTGTCATTGTAAAGAACACTTGATGTTTGAGTTTGCAAATTGGTATTGGTATTTGACATTTTGATGTTGTGAACGGATATCGGATCTTAAGTAGGTAAAGTGATTATTGTTGTGGACTGAAATCAATTAACATTCATGGGATTTTACAAATCTTTGATTAAAACCGAGAAAAGAATCGTATCTTTCGCGGGATTTTACAAAATCAAGAAGAAACCGTGAAACAATGATGAATTGTTGATGAAATCGTTGTTGAAATTGAAGTACATGAGCTTTTGTAACGATTAATTAGCTTAAAACGATGACCGGTGCACAAACTTTCAATTTAAATGAGTAACGATTGATTAAAACTCAAATAAGGACTAACAGTGTAAACTTTTTTCAACTTGAAGGTTAGTGATGCAACAAAGGACAATCTTTGAAATTTACTTTAAATTCAGGGGCTGCATGTGTCATTATCCAATTTTAGTTTAATAATTAAAAATTGTTTCCCACCATTTTATTACTTCTTCGTTTATGAATTTCACAAAAATGGTAACGTATGTATTTCCTTGCTCGGGACTCGTACGGTTATCATCGGTGAGAAGTAAATACACCATGTTGATCGAAATGCATCTAACTCCTTCTTCGTTCTTCATTTCAAATGAAAAGATATATGACGTTTTATGTTATTGATCTCGCGGAGTGATACGGTAATCGTCGGTAAAAAATAAATATATCACGTTGATCGAAACGAAGTCACGAGTACGATGATGTAAGTCGTAAGCCCCGTCGTTTAACGTCACTCGAAACCGAAAAACCCGAAATACGTTTAAAACGTATAAAAATTTTCTCGTTCGGTTCCGAAATGTTATTCGTTCGGTCCTTCCAAACTGTTGCTCGTTCGGATCCTTCCAAATTGTTGCTCGTTCGGATGGGGTGGTCGTCCTGTTATTGTACTGCCGTTCGGGACGCTTGAGTTTCCGTCGTTCGGGACTCTCAAGTGGTATCGCTGAGTTCGGTCTCTACCTTGACGAAACTAGTTTCGGTCCTTGATGAAATCACATCGTCAGGGAAATTTCAAATGACTTGCTGGTTCGGTCCAAGTATGTTGGAGCTCGTTCGGTCGTCACATGACTTTACTCGTTCGGCTCCAAGAAAATATTACTCGATCGGTTCAAGTCTTGTACCACTCGTTCGGTTCTTGTGTATTTTACTCGTTCGGCCCTATTTAAAAAAACTTGTTCGGTGACTTCTTTCGATCTTGTGTTGAGCTCAACGAAAAACAACAAATATTTGCAAATGAAAATATGGATACTTTTCAAAAACAAAACAAAATGTTGGAATGTAGGAGACACAACATAAAAATGTTGTGTTTCCTTAGATGAAACAAGACTTTTTATATGATGGGAAGAACTTTGGCAGATTTAAATTGAGATAATATGTTCTTTTGTGATGAAAACGTGGACAAAAACAACAAAAAAATCACAAAGCCGTGGACAAAATAACAAAAACAAAAAAAATCACGAAACCCACCCGTGGCGATTGATACCAAATGTTATCCCAAAAGCTTAATCCATTTCACAACATAAGCTTAATCCAAATGTTATACCAAATGTTATACCAAATGTTTCCCTAAAGACAGTTACCCGTTACCCGACATGGACCAAAAGATAGAGTCTTTGGAGGGGTTCAAGCTAAAGTGTTTCTTAGATGCATACAAAGGTAACCATCAAATACGCATAGCCAGAGAAGACGAAGAGAAAACTTCCTTCCACACCAAGCAGGGAACCTTCTGCTATGAGAAGATGCCATTCGAGTTGAAGAATGCCAGAGCCACCTACCAGCAACTAATGGACAACATGTTCACTAGTCAATTGGGCATAAACATTAAAATCTATGTCGATGACATGGTAATAAAAAGTGGAAATGAGGACAACCTAATCACAGACATCGCCAAGACATTCGACACACTGCGGAAGGCAAACATGAAACTCAATCCGAAGAAATGCACATTCGGAGTAGAAGCCGGACAGTTCTTGGGTTACATAATCACTAACGAAGGAATCTAAACCAACCCAAAGAAGGTTCAAGCCATAATCAACATGGCCTCTCCGAGAACATTACGCGAGATTTAATCACTCAATGGTAAACTAGCTGCACTTGGGCATTTCCTGGCAAAGTCAACGGAAACGTCATTACCCTTTTTCAAAACACTGAATGGATGTCTAAACAAGAAATATTTCCACTGAAATAATGACGCGAAGGTAGCTTTAGTTGCGCTAAAAACCCATCTCCAATCATTACCAGCACTGACAATACCGAAGCCGGGGGAAACACTAATTCTTTATTTAGCAGCAGCAGCTGAAGTCATCAGTGTTGTTCTCTTATCGGAGAGAGGTAATGTGCAAAAACTAATATACTTTGTCAACCAAGCACTCCAAGGATCAGAGATCGACTACCCTAACCTCAAGAAGGTAGCCCTCACCCTCGTACGCGCAGCCCGACGGTTACGCAGTTACTTTCAGGCACACACAATATGTGTGTTAACCGATCAACCTATTAGGTAAGTCCTCTTAAAGCCTAAAAACTCAGGATGCATAGCCAAATAGGCCATCGAGTTGGGAGAACATGAGGTATTATACAAGCCCCGCTAGAAAAGGGCAGATTCTTGCCGACTTCTTGGCAAAGTCACCCACGATTACTGACCCGCTAGAAAAGAGCATCACGGACACACCTGGGAAGAATACTTCACCTGCATGGACCCTATTCATTGATGGTGCCGCCAGCCTAGAAGGATCGGGCGCTGGGGTAATCCTGACTGATCTGAACGGTCAAGAGGTAACCTATGCTCTCCAATTCAACTTCAAGACCTCTAATAACGAAGCTAAGTACCAAGCCTTGGTGGCAGGGCTGGAGCTCACAATTAAAATGGAAGCTCAATGTTTGGAAGTATACACCGATTCCCTATTGATCGTAAACCAGGTAAAAGGATTGTACGAAGCCAAGGAGGAGCTAATGAGAAGGTATTTATTCAAAGTCCAAGAGCTACTGGGGTATTTTCACAGCTTCACAATAACATAAATCCCACGATTAAAAAATAAACGTGCTAAAACTTTAAGTAAGCTTGCATCATCGTCTTTTGCACACCTGACAAAGAGTGTTTTGGTCGAAGTAGTCCCTTGCCGAAGTATAGACGCCAAAACAGTCAGCACAATCAAAGAAACCAGCGGGTGGGGGGTGGGGGGGGTGAGGGAGGGGGGGGGGGTGTTGGTGTGAGGGGGTGGTTGGGGGGGGTGGGTGGGGTGTGGGGTGTGGGTTGGTGGTGGTGGTAGGTGGTGGGGAGGATTTGTGAAGGGGAGGTTTTTAGTATGGGGGTGATAGTGAATGTAAGATTGGTTGCTTTGTTGGCTATTTTGCCGTTCGTCGTAGAAGAGCTAATTACTCAATTTAACTACCAGACAAATAGAAGTTTATATGATGGACGCGCTGGGTAATCATGGGCTACTGGATGGACCCAATCATAAATTATCTTATAAATGGAGCTCTTCTAGAAGAACGCAAAATAAGAATCAAAGCATAGCAATATTCAATCAAGCAAAATGTACTTTACAGAAAAGGATATTTAACGCCATAATTACGATGCGTAGGTCCTGAACAAGCAAGCTATGCTCTGCGTGAAGCACACCTCAGATCATGCGATGCACATGCAGGGCCGAAGAGCATCACCCAAAAGTCAACAAGGCTTGGTTATTATTGGCCTACGATGTACCAAGATGCGATAAGGGTGTTGGAAACATGCCACAAATGCCAGCAGCACGCACCAACAATACGCCAGCCATAATATGAAATGACAACCATATCAAGCCCGTAGCCCTTTTACTAGTAGGGAATAGACATAGTCAGACCATTCCCAGAAGCCCTAGGACGAGTCAAGTTCTTGATAGTCTCTATTGACTAATTCACCAAATGGGTGGAAGATAAACATGTAGCAACTATAACAGGTCATAAGGTACTACAATTTGTATGATGTAACATTGTTTGCCACTTTAGAACTCCAAGAATGATCGTTAGTGATGACGGGAAGTAATTTGCGAATAATCCTTTCTAAGAATGGTGCGAGGAGCTTAAAATCAAGCATAATTTCATATCAGTAGCCCACCCCAAGCCAATGGACAAACTGAGGTAACTAACCGGACCATTCTACAAGGTTTAAAGACAATGGGTCGAGGAGTTACCAAATGTTCTTTGGGCACATCGAACGACAGTCAGAGCAGGGAGCGGGTGCACGCCTTTCAGTCTAGTATATGGCTCAGAAGTCGTCCTACCCCCAGAAATTGGTTTGCCAACCTACAGGATCAGCACCTTTGATCTAACAAAAAATGACGAAAACCTCCGCCTTAACCTTGATCTACTTGAAGAACGACGAGAGTTGGCCGCACTGAAGAACGCAAGGTATAAAACACAGACAGAGAGGTATTACAACAACAGGGTGAAACACAACCAACTTAAAATCGGTGATCTCATCCTAAGGAAGAATGAGGCAAGACGACAAGAAGGACAAAAGAAATTAGACCCAAACTGGGAGGGGCCGTACCAAGTAGTTGAGGCACGATGCACAAGGACATACATGTTGGCCGACATGAAAGGGTGACCAATACCGTGAACATGGCACATCAGCAACCTCAAAAAAATTCCATCCTTAAAGAAGATATTACAAAAGTGCATCGAACACATCCTCACTATCTGCATAATAAGGAATCATGTAAAAAAACATTTCCCACGCGGAAGTGAAGTTATAATAAAAAATACTCCTAGAATAAGAGTACGCTTTATGTAATTACGAACTTATGATCATTGCTTGTTTGTATGATTCTCGATATAATAAAGAGAATTTCTTGGTTAGAAAATGACTAATATGATGCATCGACGTTCTGGCATTAAAATGAATGAGATAAATACACTAAGAATGTATGTACGTGTAAATATACACAAAAAAATAAAATGGCATAGCCTACCCGTCGCTCGAACAAAAAATTGCTACGTTTCAAGGCAACTGCTATAGCGAAACGAATTCTAAAAAAAACCCCAACGGTACTAGAACAAAAGTTAGCATACAACTTATTTTCCTACGTTTCTTGTATTAAAAACACATATTTCAATTATTACATGGCCTAAAGGCATTAGAGTATAATATAGACATGTGACCCTTCACGAGGATCACATATATCCTTAATATTATATGTCAACTTAGTTAAATTTCTTCTTTGATAAACTAGCTTTCAAAAGGAAAAAGAATATACAGCCGCCTTAAGCACTATCAGGTCCTACTACTCTATTAGTCTTGAAATGGATACCATACATTACTCATCTTTCAAGAAGAAAAAAAGCCATGTGCAAAAAATATACTCACTATTATTTTTCGAGATTGTTTGACACATGCGCAAAACATATTAGATAAATAGATCTCATGACAAAAATACATGCATCGTGTTATTACAAATACTGCAGGTCTTCATAGGTTAACAAAAACCAACATTATTTAAGATCAAATATATAGCATGCTAGCATAAATACAACTGATCATTCATTCAAAGCACCATTACACTTATTTTACAAACCTCAACTTTCCCACTAAAACAAAAACTATGTTGCACAATGTCTAACGGGGGAGGGAATGTGTACATAGATAGTGCTTCATTAAAACAGCCACCCATGCGGACTCGAATCACCTCCTTGTCCAACTCAAAAACTTGCTTCTTTATCTCATCTCTTTCTTTCGTGAGACGATCGATTATTTCATTGAACAACTTAATGTCTCTGTCACGGGCTAGCACCATACCTCTTAACTCGTTACAGTTATGTTAAACCTTGTCCTTCTCCTTGTATAACTCAAGAATACGAGTTTGCAGCCCTTGATAAGCAGCCACCAATGACTCCTAATGATTTTCAAGCTATCATGGAAGTCCTATTATATCAGCAGCATGAGTGAGGCCAGGAACCGCACGGTGTCACCGACAGACGGAGCCGCATCATTACTCTGGGTTGCCAATAAGCGGAAAATTCTTTGTCTCCAGAGTCACTTCGGTAGTGTCTTTTATCATAAGAGTCATCTCGCCAACATCTACAAGATAAACATATAAGGATATGAAGTCATAAACATAAACTAAAATATCAACAGCTTAACATTATAGTAGGATGCTCTTTGGAGCTCCTCCTTCCAAGTATGACTAAGCTCAGTAACAAATACACCACTCTCGTGCTCATTTGGAACCCCAGATCTTTGATACAGAGAAATATTAGAAAACTCCTATAGAGAACAAATGAATGTGAGGAAAAGGTAGACATGCATAAAATATTATTAAGTCTAAAAAGGTACATATGTAACTACCATGTATGAAGGGGAAAACAACATCAAGCTGGGTAATAGTAAAAGCAAAGAAATGACGGTGACATATTTATACATTAACACTTATATAAACAAAATGAGACATAAAAGATATACACACTCTTAGATGTAATGATTGCCTATGGTCAGATGTGTCAATTTCCTAACCACGTGTAATGACAGTAAGCGCTATAAAAGTATGACTTGCAAAGACTACCAAATGAATAAGTCTATAATAATACCACAAAAAAATAACACGTGTATGTCACTGGCAATACAAAGAATGTATAGTTTTACCAAAATATAAATACAAAATTAAAATTCATTTACTAATAGGAATCACTTTTAGCCCATAAATAAAGCCTAAACCTCATTCAATGCTAAAATAGTAGACATGAAATATTATGATGTTATTAAGTATTTGATGATTAAATTCATATGTTTTATAATATCATAACCCATATAAATTGAGGGACTTGATGAGCAATACCTTAAAATATAAATTATATGCATGCACATACCATGCATACCCACTTAACTTTTATGTGGCTTAGCTTTCTTCCTATCATGTAACCTTGTTTTCTTCCTTACACATGTAGTTTTAACTTTGCTAAGTCATGTGGGTATGCATGGTATGTGCATCCATATGCATTGCATATAGTTTCTATTTCAAAGCTAAGTTAAGTGGGTATGCATGGTATGTGCATCCATATACATTGCATATAGTTTCTATTTCAAAGCTAACTTAAGTGGGTATGCATGGTATGTGCATGCATATAATTTATATTTTAAGGTATAGCTCATCAAGTCCCTCAATTTATATGGGTTATGATATTTTAAGACATATGAATTTAATCATCAAATACCTAATAACATCATATTATTTCTTGTCCACTATTTTAGCATTGAATCATGTTTGGGCTTCATTTCTGGGCTAAAAGTGATTCCTATCAGTGACGGAATTTTAATTTTGTATTTATATTTTGGTAAAACTATACATTCTTTGTATTGTGAGTGACATACACGTGTTATCATTTTGTGGTATTATTATAGACTTATTCATTTGTTAGCCTTTGCAAGTCATACTTTTATAGCGCTTACTGTCATTACACGTGGTTAGGAAATTGACACATCTGACCATAGGCAATCATTACATCTAAGAGTGTGTATATCTTTTATGTCTCCTTTTGTTTATTTAAGTGTTAACGTATTAATCTTTCACCATCATCTCTTTGCTTTTACTATTACCCAGCTTGCTGTTGTTTTCCTCTTTATACATGGTAGTTACATATGTACCTTTTTAGACTTAATAGTATTTTATGCATGTCTACCTTTTACTCACATTCATTTGTTTTTGTAGGACTCTTCTAATATTTCTCTGTATCAAAGTTTTAAGGTTCCAAATGAGCATGAGAGTGGTGTATTCATTACTGAGCTTAGTCGTACTTAGAAGGAGGAGCTCCATGGAGCATCTTACTATAATGGTAAGTTATCGATATTTTAGTTTATATTTATGGCTTCATATGCTTATATGTTTATCTTGTAGATGTTGCCGAGATGACTCTTATGATAAAAGACACTACCGAAGTGACTCTGGAGACAAATAATTTTCTACTTATTAGCGACCTATCTGGTCACCTTCCTTATGTGGGTGGTTTAGATGAGCATGTTACGATTGACGGGTTGTCTACCGAAGCACAATATCTGGACATATCTGGTAATCAAGCCGCAAGTGTGGGCGTGAATCGTGCTTGCAAGAAGCAGTGCACTCTGTGTTCTCATTTTAATGCTAGCGGTAGTGGGTCAAGTGGTGGTTTTGTAACTGTGAACCAAAGTAATGATGCGGCTTCGTCTGTCGATGTCGGTGCGGCTCTTGGCCTCGCACATGTTGCTGATGCAATGGGACCTCTACGATGGCTTAAGCGTCGTTATGAGTCTTTGGTGGTTGCTTATCAAGGGCTGCAAACTCGTATTCTTGAGATATACAAGGAGAAGGACAAGGTTCAACATAACTGTAATGAGTTAAGAGGTATGGTGCTAGCACGTAACGGAGACATTAAGTTGTTTAATGAAATAATCAATCATCTCACGAAAGAAAGAGATGAGCTGAAGAAGCAGGTTTTCGAGTTGGACAAGGAGGTGATCCGAGTCCGCATGGGTGGCCGCTAGATGGTTGTGTGTTTTAATGAAGCACTATCTATGTACGCATTCCCTCCCCCATTAGACATTGTGCAACATGGTTTTGTTTTAGCGGGAAAGTTGAGGTTTGTAAAATAAGTGTAATGGTGCTTTGATGAATGCATGATCAGTTGTGTTTATGCTAGCATGCTATATCTTTGATCTTAAATAATCTTTGGTTTTTGTAAAACTATGAAGACCTGCAGTATTAGGAATAACACGATGCATGTATTTTTGTCATGAGATCTATTTATCTAATATGTTTTGCGCATGTGTCAAACAATCTCGAAAAATAATAGTGAGTATATTTATTACACATGACTTTTTTTCTTCTTGATATTTGAGTAATGTATGGTATCCATTTCAAAACTAATAGAGTAGTAGGACTTGATAGTGCTTTAGGCGGCTGTACATTCTTTATGCTTTTGAAAGCTAGTTCGTCAAAGAAGAAATTTAACTTAGTTGACATATAATATTGAGGATATATGTGAATCTCATTAAGGGTCACATGTCTATAATATACTGTAATGCCTTTAGGCCAAGTAATAATTGAAATATGTGTTTCTTAATACAAGAAACGTAGGAAAATAAGATGTATGCTAACTTCTATTATAGTACCGTTGGGGTTTTTTGTTTAGAATTTGTTTCACTATAGCAGTTGCCTTAAAACGCAACAATTTTTTTCGAGCGACGGGTAGGCTCATAGTCATTGGCCTTAGGTATATGTTTTTAGGCGTTGATGCCATTTTATTTTTTCGTGTATATTTACACGTACATACATTCTTAGTGTATTTATCTCATTCATTTTAATGTCGAAACGTCGATGAATCATATTGATCGTTTTCTAACCAAGAAATTCTCTTTATTATATTGAGAATCATACAAACGAGCAGTGCTCATAAGTTCGTAATTACATAAAGCGCACTCTTATTCTAGGATTATTTTTTATTATAACTTCACTTTCGCATGGGAAATGTTTATTTTATTTACATGATTCCTTATTATGCAGATAGTGAGGATGTGCTCGATGCACTTTTGTAATACCTTCTTTAAAGATGGAATTTTTTGAGGTTGCTGATGTGTCATGTTCGCGGTATTGGTCGCCCTTTCATGTCGGCCAACACGTATGTCCCTGTGCATCGTGCCTCGACAACTTGGTACGGCCCCTTCCAGTTTGGGTCCAGTTTCTTTTGTCCTTTTTGTTGGCTTGCCTCATTCTTCCTTCGGACGAGATCACCAATTTTAAGTTGGTTGTGTTTCACCGTGTTGTTGTAATACCTCTCTATCTGTGTTTTATACCTTGCATTTTTCAGTGCGGCAAAATCTCGTCGTTCTTCAAGTAGATCAAGGTTAAGACGGAGGTTTTTGTCATTTTTGGTTGGATCAAAGGTGTTGATCCTGTAGGTTGGCAAACCAATTTCTGGGGGTAGGACGGCTTTTGAGCCATAGACTAGACTGAAAGGCGTGCATTCGATGTGCCCAAAGAAAATTTGGTAACTCCTCAACCCATTGTCCTTTAGCTTTTTCGAGCCTTGTCTTAAAACCTTGTAGAATGGCCTGGTTAGTTACCTTAGTTTGTCCATTGGCATGGTGGTGGGCTACTGATGTGCATAGGTGTCAAATAGGTTTGAATAGGTTTAAACCTATTTCAAACCTATGCATAACAGTGGCATAGGTTTGAAATAATTAAACAATGCTCATGATCTTCCTATGAGCGGTATGTAATCAGGACCACAGAGGTTAAGTGGGTATGCATTGGTTTAAAATATAAAATATATGCACTGCATATAGATGCACATACCATACATACCCACGTGACTTAGCAAAGTTAAAACTACATGTGAAAGGAAGAAAACAAGGCCACGTGATAGGAAGAAAGCTAAGCCACATGAAAGGAATGTCTAGTCATTTTGCTGTGAAAGGAAAAGATGTTTGGTATTTGGTTTATCAATGGTTTGATCGGATATATGGAATATTATATTATGCATGGTGTCAGAAGTAAACACAAAGTCACAAACTGCTAAAAAGAAAATTCTATAGAGATGTTTGATTCTTTGATATTTATAAGATTCAACATGATTTGTATTTATAGCATTTTGCTGTTGCAACAACTTTTTCATTACAAACTTTTTTTCTATCTTAAAGACAAAGAAAGTAAAATCCTATTTTTCATTTCGAATCGAATACTAAAACTCGAGCTCGACTGAGCTTTGGATTTCAAGCTCGAGCTCGATTATCTCAACATTATAAGCTCGAACTTTTTAAAAACTCGGTATGTTAAGCTCGACTCAACTCGATTTTGATGTGAATTAAATAATAACATGCATATAAAAGGGTAAAACTGTAATTTAATAGAGTTCGATAATGCTTCTGAGCCTCACGAGCTAAGTGTTTTCGATCTCGAACTTGACTCGAAAGCATACTCGAGTAGCTTGAGCTCAACTCGTTTTCTATCATCTCGGATCGTGACAGTCATTTCACATCCAGATTTTGGCAGTCACTGCAAAATGCTTTAGGTACTCAATTAGACATGAGTACAGCATATCACCCTGAAACCGATGGACAAAGTGAAAGAACCATCCAAACACTCGAAGACATGCTACGAGCTTGTGTCATAGATTTTGGAAAAGGATGGGATAAACATTTACCATTGGTAGAATTTTCATACAACAACAGTTATCATGCCAGTATCAAGGCAGCACCGTTCGAAGCACTTTATGGACGAAAGTGTAGATCACCAGTTTGCTGGGCTGAAGTTGGAGATTCTCAACTTACAGGACCAGAAATAATTCAAGAAACCACTGAAAAGATCGTACAAATTCGCCAACGCTTGCAAGCTGCAAGAGATAGACAAAGAAGTTACGCCAATGTAAGGCGAAAGCCTTTAGAATTTCAAGTTGGCGATCGTGTTATGTTGAAAGTATCACCTCGCAAGGGTATCTTTCGATTCGGAAAACGAGGAAAGCTTAATCCACGATACATTGGACCATTCAAAATCCTTGAACGAATTGGCCCAGTAGCATACAAACTAGAGCTTCCTGAAAAGCTTAGTAGTGTCCACAATACTTTCCATGTTTCAAACCTCAAGAAGTGTTTATCCGATGAATCTCTCGTTATCCCAATAAAAGAACTTCAACTCGACGACAAACTCAACTTTGTAGAAGAACCAGTAGAAGTTATGGACCGTGAGATCAAGCAACTCAAGCGAAGTCGTATTCCTATAATCAAAGTACGATGGAACTCTAAAAGAGGACCAGAGTTTACATGGGAACGCGAAGACGAAATTCGTGCCAAATATCCTCATCTATTTTCAATCATCACTTCAAGTTCAATTAAATCTCGGGACGAGATTTCTGTAAGGGGTGGAGACTATAACAACCCACAATTTTCATAAATGTAAATATCCATCTATTAAGTTAGATGATGTACAATCTATCAGTTATATATGAACTCACCTTTTTCAGGGAAATTTTTCGCTTTATTACATTACATTACTTTGCCAATATCTCAATATGCAATATAACCTGCATAACTCAAGTTAACAGGACTCAGACAACCTACATATGGCAATCCTATCTTCATATATGTCAAGTAAACATCATAACATATCAAGTCAATATTATAATATCATTATGATAAGTATATCACTTCTAAAAGGTACCATTGGCAACATCATA
>BQNB010007574.1:20000-93050 GCA_026074375.1 Tanacetum coccineum
AGCAATTGTATCATGAAGGAACTTTGCTCTTTCTTCAATTGTGAACTGCTCTCTTTCTTGCTCTTGAAGCTTCTCAGCTAGAATTCTGTCTGCCTCAATTCTTGCCTTGATATCATCAAAGTTTTTAATGAGAGCTTCATTTGTTGCTTCTTCTTCAGCAATTCTATTTCTCTCCTCTTCAGCTTCCCATTCTTCTTGAACTTTCCTTGCCAACTCTTCATCACTCTCAAGCTGTTTGAATTTCTTCACAGCTTGAGGAATATCATCATCTTCACTTTCAGATTCATCCTCCTCTTCAATCTTCTTCTTTCCTTTGTCTTTAGGATCAATCTTTGGAAGAGGTTTTAATGTGAGAAGTGATCTTTGAGAAGTAGGCCTAGGTCTTTCAATTTCTTCAACATCCTTCAACTCTACACCTTTCTCTTTTTCTTTAGAAGCAGCTTTGGCTTGACTCATGTTGAGGAGAAGTGTAGCTATTGTTTCATCATCACCAAATATCATAGAAGTGGGTGTTTGAGTGGATGTTTGAGAAGCTTGAGTAGCAATTTCTTCCTTAGTTTGATCTTCAGTACCTTCTATTTGCCCAGCAGTACTTTCAACTTTCTCTTCAGTACCTTCTCTTTGCTCTTCAGTACCTTCAAAGATCTCTTCAGTACCTTCAACTTGTTCATCAGTACTAACTTTGGATCCGTCAGTACTAACTATTGGCCTGTCAGTACTAACTTTTTCAAAGTCGGTACTAACTCCTTCCTTGTCAGTACTAACTACATCTTCAGTACTAAGTCTAACTTCATCAAACTCCTTGTCTTCATCCACCATTTCTCTTGTCCTCCCTTCACTTTGAGCATTTTCTGTTTCCATGTGATCAATCTTATCTTCAGGCATTACATCAAACAGAGGATCTCTTTGAACTGATGATTCTCCTTTTGCAATCTTCCTCCCTTGTTTGGATACAGACTCTTTGTGCACCCTATGTTTCTTTGAGAAGCTCTTCCTTGGGAATCTTTGCTGCAATGAGACAAGTCTTTTGATTCTTTTGTGATGTGTGAATGACATGTTTAGCTTGTTCTGAGCTTGATGTCTTAAGCTTTTAAGGAGTTTGATTTCCTTGGCTTGATCTGAAACCTGTTTACATAAAGAGATACAAAGATCATAGACATTTTGAAGAGTCATGTCATCCTCATTCCCTGAAAGGGATGTATCATTGGATGAATGATCTCCAAGATTCTCACCAGTAGGTTCTGGGATTGAATCAGGAATGGTAGCAGTGGGTGAAGGTCTTGGGGATGGGACAGGCTGATGCTCAATGGGTACCTCACTAGGTTGAGCAGAAGATGAGTCAGGCAGTGACTCATTTGGGACTTCACTAGTGGGAGCAGGAGAGGGTGATGGTTGTTCATCAGATAGTCTTTCTGAGGAAGCACCCTCATCCTGAGTTGGTTGGACCAACATAGTATCAAACAAAGGTGTAACTTTGCCTGAGAAATGTTTGCCCTTCTTAATCATAAAAGAAAAAACTTTACTAGTTAAACTATTTACAGGAAAGTGATCTAAAGGTACAGATATATTAGCTAATTTTCTACCTAAAAATATAAAAATAAAATGAGGATACATGACAAACTTCTTCTTAGCCTCTAGTAGTTGTTAAAGCATACCATCAAAAATTAATTGGAAAAATTATACTTTTGATTAGTGTTAAAACCAATTACAGTATTGGAATATTTGTATCAAAATCACCTATTACAAATTTACATACCCCCATCAAACAATATATCCAACCCACCACCAATTCTATACCCCCCTCAAAAAACAATAAACACCATAACCCACCAACCACACAAATCATACCACTCACACTAACTATTCAAATTTCCATCTACACACACTCACACCCCAAACCTCACATAATAAAATCATACTCTCACTCCCCCCCCAATCAACAAATTCCTAACATATCACCCATAACCCAATAAAATTCCAAATTCCTACCCCCTAACCTCCAAATTATCCCCCTTCAACCTATCTTCATCACCACACCCAAATCCTCCCCCCATCAACACCCATCCAAAACTAATAAACCATCCACTCACCCCCAATTCATAATCCAACTTCCTTAAACTCACCTCCTAAAAAACCCATACCACACCATCTACACTACTTCTCTCTCAACTTCCCAAACCCCTCCTCCCACACCATAAATCTATCCATAAACAACCTAAAATCTATCCAATTCAACAACACTTAAACTTCTACCACCAAACATCCCCCCCAACCCCCAAACCCCAAATTCCCAATTCTTACAAAAACACCAATAACACAATCTTAACACCAACTAATTTCCCCTCATTACCACCCAAATCACATACTTACCACCCAAATACCCAAACAACTCATCAACACATACATAACTTCAGTCAACCTAACCATCCCCCCCCCCCCCCCCTAACAACAAACCCCTTTACACACAAACACAACAACAAACTCTAATACCATCCAACAACACTAAAAAATTAACCACTACACCACCAAATCACCCAACCTATAACAAAAAATACCAACATACAACTATTCAACAATATCCAACTAAAATTATTACAAAAACTATTGTCTCTTATAAACTCCATACTTCAATCACCTCTCATCCTGCCAACTTCGTCTTGCTTGAGAATGATACCTTCCTGTCTAAAACCATACTCACCCCACATACCCCATTAACACATCTCATCCATATTACCTTCCATCCTTTTTTGTCAAACCATGACATAGACACGTCTCTCTGGATGGTCCCGACCCCACTGCACAAATTACTCTATGTGTGGTCTACACACATACCCATTTTCCTCCATGTCCTTCCACACATCTACACAAGAGAATTCTTAATTTATTCAAGCACGAAACAACTTTGAGATCTACTTCCTCTTGAACAACAGCCAACTTTTCGGAATGCAAAATGATATTTCCAAATCTCAGATGATGTTGATTCTTAATAAACATCCCTTTTTTAGGAGATGCACCCTCGTTAAACGTGTTGTCCTAGGTTTACGATTAGGTTACAACACAGTTTTCTTGGTCCAGTTGCTACCAGAAAAGTATACGGGGACCACTTGATGGTACAGTTTGTACTGCTTGCATGATGGTGGTTGAATCAATACTAGAATGGTAGAAAGGTGGACATAAGGGTTTTAGGGGTGTCTTGGAAAACAAGTTTGATTTGCCATGGTGTGTTTTCACCTCTTTCATTCACATATGACCCATTCATATTGCCTCCTTTTAACCAATGTAGCTTATGGATTTATCATCCCAATTGAAACAAACCAAGGAACAAACACTTATAACAACAAAATCCAATTAAATATATTTCATCTACAATTACCACTTATTCACATCCTCCCCATCATCTAACAACTACACATCAACCACTAATCCTATTTATCCCACCAATCACACATAATATACCAACTCAATAACACATGATAACCAAACCAATTCCCACAAATTTATCTTAACACACTTAATAACTATATATTTCAATCAGAATCACCCAAATACAAACAAATATATTCATCCAACCCCAATCCCATCTACCTCCGCCAACAAAACATATTCGTCTTCTGTAGTAGAAGTGGTCACATTGATTCAATTGAAATCCCCATAAAATTAGTCTCCTGCCAATAAATTAACCAACCCCTACCAGAAGTGGATATCAGTCACTGATCAATCTCCAGCATAAATCATATCTGAGTAGGATTCAAGTCAAATAGAAAGCCTCCCCTAGGATACCAAAGACAGTTTGGTTAGCCCTTTAGGTACCTAAAAATTCATTTGACAGCACATAATGAGAGGTCTTTGGAGTGACTTGATAACCTCGAGCAAGCACAGACTGCAAAACATAATGTAGCTAAAGCGTACCTAACAAAAGGAGTCCAATCATTGACTATAGAGATGGACATCAACATCACTGGCTTCCTCATCTTTGACTAAAGGCTTCTGAGTCTCAATTGGTGTACTGGCAGTCTTAACACTTGCAAAGTCAAACTTCTTCAGGAGTTCAGCAACATACTTATCCTGGCTGATAAATATACCATCTGGTTTTGTTTG
The DNA here is from genome assembly GCA_026074375.1 of Tanacetum coccineum. NCBI lineage: Eukaryota > Viridiplantae > Streptophyta > Magnoliopsida > Asterales > Asteraceae > Tanacetum > Tanacetum coccineum. The sequence goes on from BQNB010007574.1 coordinate 24,099, forward strand.
ACTTGTAGGTCTAAGAAAGAAAGTGAGCTCTCCATATGAACTCATATGAAATTCTACTCATCATCAATGCCTCAAAACTCATCACACTAGGGAATTTCTTTGTAGACCCAAAGATGATATCATCCACATAGACTTGAACTAAAATGATATCATGTTTGTCCTTCTTTAGGAAGAGAGTTTTGTCAATTGTCCCTCTTCTGTATCCATTCTTCAACAAGAAAGTGGATAAAGTAGCTATCCATGCTCTGGGAGGCTTTTCGATGTAACCCTCACGCAGCCCCTTCCTACCACACCCCATTAAGCTACTCCCTTTATACATCGCATATTAGGCTAAACTATGAAATGAAGGCTTGAGACCACTAAACTCATCATCACACTTTGCCAGAGAAATGCCACTTTTCACAACCATCTAATCGAACTAATTAAAGCCATAAACGAGGCAAATGCTAAATAGACCTTATGTCTTCTAAAGCCTAGCCACAGGAGCAAAAAACTTCATCATAGTCTATCTATTCTTCCTCCTTGCATGTGTCCCTGAGCAACAAATCAAGCTTTGTTCCTGGACAAAACCAATTCTTTATCCTTTCATATTTCGGTACACCCACTTTGTACCGATAGCCTTTTTCCCATAAGGCAAAATCTACTAAGATCCAAACTTTTTGAATCTCAAACTGCAAAAACAATTCTTCTTGCATAGCATGCAACAGCTTTCATCTTCGAGAGTTCTGAAATCTTCTTGGGTTCATGTTGAGATAGAAAACATAGCAAATAAACCCAATGATGAAATGTCCTTATGAATTGTTTCTTCTTTGCTTTTGAACAGAATAACAAAAGCATGAGCTTCAGAACCTTTTATTTACTTTGCTTATTGTTTGTACTGTGATGTTGGATCTCCTAGAATAAGTGTTGAAGGATGAAAGGGATTAATTCTTAACGTGGGAATAGGACTAACACTCACAACAGTTTCTAAATTTGTAAAGTCAGCCTTCGCACCCTCATCATCATAAGATGAATGTGTAAAGATACCATCAGTAGTATCTTGATGAATATCCTCCCGTCCGGAGGGGGGAGGATGGTATTTCAGGAGTCATCTTCTTGGAAATTGGATGTGTCAGAAAGAGATAGTCCCTTATTAGGACTGGCAGTACTAACTGGTATGCTAACGGTATTAACAAGGTTAGTACCGCTAGCTTTAGCTGTTGTGCTAACAGTACTAAAAATGTTAGTACTGCTAGACTTAGCAGCTCCTGCCTGAGTAACCAAGTTCTTAGTTTCTTGTTCAAGATTCTTCCTGAGAGCTTCAGCTTCCTCATTAGCTTCCTTTTCTTGCCTTTGAAGTCTTGCAAGATCACAAAAGACTGTTCTTCCTCTCTTGGACTCCTTTCTTATATCTGATATTGAATCAGATGTGTTTGTGGAATAATAGGAATGCCCTTGGCAGTTCAAAGCAGTCTTGAGCAGCTTCATCTTCTTTTTCAGAATCCCCTACATCATTTTTGTCTTTTGTGCCTGCATTTTGTTAGATTCTTGTTGACCTGCATGAAGGTTAGCTTGATTCTCTGATCTAACAGAATGATAGTTCATAGAATCAGTCAAATAATCAAGGTCAAAAAGCCCAAGTTGGTCCTTTCCTGCAACTTTTTTATTGTTCTCTAAGAAGTTTATGTGCAGGTTTCTTTAAATCTTTTGTTTTAAATTGTTTATCTAAAAGCCTTGCTTTGTAGAGAATACCCAACCAAAAATACTCATCGATTTTCCAGGCAAACTTTGCCAAATGGTTATATGGTGTTCAAAGATGGTCACATGGCACCCAAAAGGTTTGATATAAAACTTATAATGGTGTCTTACCAGTTAAAAGTTCTTAAAGGTGTCATTATTATGAGGCTTGGTCACTAATTACCCTGTTTAGAACTATAACAAGCAGTTACTAATGATTCAGCCAAAAAAGTGTTAGGTAAAATGAATCTGCATGCACTCGCGGCACGCGCGACTGCCCCAATAAGGGGTCCAATTTTTTTTCAGAACTCCATAATTATTAGTTTGTCTTTCTCGCATTGTTGATACATACCCCTCAATAACCCCTAAAACCCCCCCTCCAATCAAAACAACCCATTTAAAAATTCTGTTCCCATAAAAAAATTAAAATGGTTTTCCTTATAAATCACTTGTTTTCTCTATTTGTATAAAAAGTCCTTAAGGATTGCATAGTACTCTCACTTAGTTCTTAAGAAAAATGTCCAACTAAATCTGCTAAAAACATCAGTGATAACCAACAATAGGTCTTATGGTTTTATGCTCTGACAGATGTCGGTCCAAACAAGTACTATGTATAATTTGTATGTTTTTGCTAAAATATTAATAACTTGTCCTTCTAGAATCTATTGTTTTCAAACCTTTCTGACAATCAACACACTATTTTTCAAATAATAAAAATTATTATACCCCATACATACCATGTTTATCCCTTCCAATACTGTTTATGTTATTTGAAAATAACCAACCCAACACCAAATCTATATAATACTTACATCTTCACTATCATCTATACTCCTCCATCGAAGCACTGCCAAATCTGTAACCTATTATATACTAAGGTTAACCCTAATAGGCTAACATTTCCTTTCACAAAACAAACTCCACAAAAATAACCACACTTTTACATATCTTTTAAATTCTTTCAAACTTTCTAACTAACTTTCTACTAACGGTTCTACAAAACGACAGTACTTAAAAACTTTGGTACTGTCGGTACTTAAGTTATACCAGGTCAGTACTAACTATGTGTACTGTCCCGGTACTAAGTTAAGAAAAACATTAATCCCCCCCCCCCCCCCCCCCCCCCCCTAACAGTACATTTGCGCAACATCATATAAAACAGGCTTTAACCATATCGGATGCCCTAAACCCTAATCTCATGGAAGGGATAACCCTTAAAAGTGTATGCACAAGCCTACTAAAGCATAGTTGTACATGTAATCTAAACATCTCATCTGAAATATATAATCTCTTTAAATCAAAGCACAAATCTCTAAAAACTCAATATACAAGTCATTAAGCATGATCTCTAAAATAGTCGTTTTACCTCCATTTTCATTATAATTTCTTCACCACCACTTGTGTACAAGCTACATACACTTTCAAATCTCACCATGAACTACACCCATCACAAATCTATTCATACTCATTCATACATCTTTTGCACTCAAAACCTAATTCAAAACCCTACACACCCATAAACCATAAGCTAGGATTCTAAAACCCCAACCTGTTTCTTGGCTTTTATCCATTTTAAATCCAAACCAACACTCAAATAAGTTGTAAAAACTTATTTTACAATCATATCAATCCTATTCAATCATTATTTCATCATTACTTCATCATTTTACTTCACTTGTACGTAAAACATATCCTAGAACCCTAAATGTACCTAAGTGTTAATTTAACGATTTACTTTTTTAAACAATTCTAATCGCAATAACCAACAAGGGCATTGTAACTCATAAAATGAGTTTTTAAAAATCCATTTATTATCATTAAACTTGGCAATGTACAAGAATCAAAGCCTAGAAAACCTTAACAATTAGAAAACCTAATTATGCCTATTGTGACTCTTGGTCCCGTTTTCTCAATTTCACCCATTAATTTAAACCAACGACCAAAACTTCATTGATAATACTTTATATAAGCCCTAGAGCTGTAATCCATCATTATTAATCAAAGGTATACAAAATATAAAGGCCAAGAAAGTCAAGAAAACCCTAAACGAGCCCTAGTTGAACCCATACTCCCATTCCTCATTTAATCTGTTTTTACACATACGAAATGCTTAATATTTGCTAATTACTTTAATCCCAGACCTTAACAACCTATTTTCATCATTCTTAATTCTTTATAACACAATGTACCTTGTTAAAACCTTGTAGAACTCGTCGACCTAAAATTGACCCAGGTTTGCTTCTATGACATTTTTACCCCTCTAATTTGCTACCAGTACAATTGACCACCCAAGAACTCTTCTAGAAACCTTCAAGCAGCTTATGCACCTACTTAGACCAATCCTTGGTCAAATTTGAGAAGCACATGGCCTTCTTTTTGCTTACTTCAGCCGCGGCATCAAGGAAACAAGCCAACACATACAAGCTACTTTCCTAGACCTCCACACTTCATTTTCTAGCTTATACACCTCCCTAACTAGACCCTCTATGTGTCAAGACCAGATCCTAAGGCTTGCTTACTCATCTAAGCTTGAAACAAGTATAAATAGGGGCATAGTGTGTTCATTCTTCTTCATCCCCCACTTCCTCCTCTATAACCCTTCATAGTAGCAACTCCTTGCTCAATATGAATTCTAATAGATCTTAAGAAGTCTCAAGTACAGAAAGGAAGCAAAAGAAACCAAGAAACGAAGCCCCGGAGTCGTTACTCTAGCCGTACGAAGCCGAAAGTCCCGATTCTGACCCGTTTCCAAGCTATAAGCTCAAACCAGGTTCTCTAAGCTTATATTCTGCTCATGTAACGTCATAATGTTCATATGATCTTGCTAAAATCATAATATAAAGCTTTGAACTCAAAAACCTAAGTGTTATGCCTTTTTGATCCAAAACCGTACACCCGAAACCCTAATTTCATGTTTTTACTTAAACTATGGGTTAAACTTGTAAACTTTTGTTATAATCAATCCTAATAAGCTATTATAATGTTAAAATAAGTACTTTGATAAGTCATAAGAGAATTTGACCTTAAAACCCGCGCGTTTTCATTTTGAAACCCTAATTTGACCCGTTTTACCTTTTAACTTAACGAATTGTTAAATTAAACTTATGTTGTGTTAAATCTTCATATTTTAGTTTATTATAACTTATAAATGACTATTGAAATGTTAAATTAAGCTTGCATGGCAATTTGGACATGTTTTGTAATTATAATCCATGCAAGGGGTATATATCGTAAATTTCAGAAACTTATAACTAAAAGGACTAAAAGTGTCATTTTATCAAAGTTATAACTATAGGGGTCTATTATGTCACTTTTTAAAGTATAGTTTACTTGGTATATCAATAAAAGTTGAAGGACCAAAGTCGTAAAAATGCAACCACATAAAGGTCTTCTTGCAATTTCTAACCCAAGGTTCTAACATGTACATTTTGAAAAAAGTTAAAATCCTATTCAAAAACATTACCAGTGACATAACTTTAATTAAACGCTCCCGTGCTTAACAAGCTCCAGATATTGATTAAAATGCTTTAAAAACTGCTTTGTTCTAATCCTTATTATCATCATCATAAATGTGCTTTCAAAAAATCATGTCTCGGATCCATATCATCCTCATACTAGGGAGTTCATATTAAAAAAGTTTTCATCTTGGTAGGATACGTTCTGTATGTGTAGTGGGGTTTACGATTTTAAGGTGCCCTAGATCCACAACGTTTACCTATATGACTTCTAAACTATTGTGGCCCGAACGGTGTTATGATAATTTTATATCAAAACCGACATCGATTTCCAAACCCTTATTTATACAATCAAACCTAAGACTTGCTAAATATTAACCCAGGTTGTCTGTGATTGCCGTGTTGAAGCCGTTATTTCATTCCCTATACATTGCTCTCAATTTCCCTATAACTGTTCAGGTGAGTTATAGCCAACGCTTTTATCTTTTTTATAGGCCCGCTAGGTGGGATACATGCTATAAACATGAATGCAATTATTTCTAAATGTTATTTCAATTTACTATTGCCTAAGTAACTGCTTTCCCTTTAAGTCCCACAAATCATTTGAAACCTTTAATTACTCTCTGTAGTAAGCGCGAATGATGTGAATAGATCTATTTGGGCTGGACTCCCCGTTGGTGTACCCAGATACGTGTAACCAATCGCACATCATTAGAAATCACGCAGGTATTTTGGCAAAGGTGCCCGCATGGGCAATATCATATCATTTTAACCTAAGGCATCTGGATTCATGCGCTAATGGCAATATAAATTATGTTTCAATACTGGGTGTATTCAACGTAACCCATATCACAATTTGCATTCAAATTTTATACTTAAACCTATGGATTTTCACTCTACACTTTGTGTGATTTTTAGCATGTTTTATCTCAGGTAAATAATGGCACGGAGTGGCGAGGACATGAAGATGGAAAAACCATTATCATTCACACTTTGTAAATACAGATGTTGGGACCTCTCTTTTGTAAAAACTCTGAAGAAATAATGAATGATAACTTATTTTCATAAACGACTCTTTTTGATTCGTTTTCTATGATTATGACTGTTGTACCTTGAAGTAATACCCCAGATTAGCTTCCGCTGCTATATGTAAAAATGGGGGTGTTACAGTTATGTACCTTTTCAAATGGCTTGGTATCAAAGATAGGTCTAAAATTGTCAACAGCATCTGGAATGACCTCTTGAATCTTTTCCATTTACATGTAATGTGCTTCCAATTCCTGATCTTCAGGTTTATCATCTGTGTCATCCCTTCAATTAGCTTGTTTTGCACTCAATTGAATCACAGCTTCCTCTTGCTTACACAACATCATCTTTTCCTTGTGATAAGCTGAATCTCGTGCCTGTTTTTCTTTCTTACATTCCCTTACTACATGCCCAAATTCTTTGCAGTTAAAACACTAAATCCCAGTCTGTTGCACTACCTGAGTACCTACATTTTCCCTAGCTCTAGTGACATTAACTTCCCTTTGATTATAATATTGCCCAGTCAATCTGTCATACCTAGTTCTTTTGTCAAATCTTAGAGTACTGTCAACGTTCTTGTTCCTTGTGTTTGATGAAAAGTCAAGGTTGTTCTTGGTAGGTTTGTATATTTTTTTTGAAAGACATTGAGATTAAAGCCATGAGTTTGTCAATTTCCTTTTCCTTTGAAGATGCTTCATCATCAGCAACTACTTTGGGTTCTTGATCATAAGTGGGAGGAGAATTAGATTTTGCTTTTCCTTTATTTTTTGTAGCAGCTTGTGATTTGGTTGATAAACTTTGAGTGTAGTGGGTGGGATTTGGTTGAGGATAGTAAACTGGTTGTTGTTGTGTAACTAGTGCAAGTGGATTAGCAGTCCGAGCTAATCTTTTAGCTCTTATCTCATTGACTTCATTCTGGTGTTGCTTCAGAAAGTCATAGAGTTTATGATAGGAGACAGTCTTCAATTCTTGACTCCGCTTAACAAGTGTCACAAACCTTTGCCATTCTAGTTTAAGTTTAATTAAGAACTAAACATTCACTTAATGATTGGTGACTTCACATTGATTTCTGATAAGCTCATTCACCATCTTTTAGAACCTTGAGTGATATAAGTCAAGTGATTCACCATCTTGTGAGGTGAACATCTCAAATTTCTAATAAAGATTTGTTTCAAGATCTTGTACATTGATAGACTCACCTTGTTTTAACCTCTCAATTACTTTCCACATTTCCATTGTATGTGGACAAGCATCAACTGTAGAGTAGATATCATTATCAATCCCAGTAAGAATGGTCTGAACAACTCCGGCTTCAGCATCAATCCATTTCTTAGTCTCCTCTAAAACAGTTGCATACGTCTCCGTTACTTCTTCCTTTGGTTGTTGTAGAGTACCATCAATACCAGGTGTAGCAAGTGCAACTGTGTATTGGTATTTGTATGGTGGATTCTGAAGACAGAAGTGGATAAGCTCACGATTTAGTTTGGTATCAATGTATCTTTTGATTCTGGATTTCCACTAAACGTAATTACCCGGTGCTAACATTGGTGGATGATCCTTGCCCTTAATTCCATGATCGTATTATAAAGAGCACTTGATGTTTGAGTTTGAAGATACACGAAATACTTGATCATATACACGAAATAGAAAGAAACATAAAAAGATGTTTTAGAGAGAGAAACTAGAGAGAAGGTAGAGAGAATGGAAGATTATCTTTGCAAATGAGAAATACAAATGAGAACCAACGCCCTTTCTACGTGTGGAGAGGGGATTTTATAGTCCAAGGCCACTAAGTGGTATATGGGCTTTGTTACTGGGTCGGGCTTGGTATTTGAATGGGCTTAAAGCCCAAAATATGGACAATATTAGATTATAGTCCAAGCCCGTATAACCCGACTAGCCTATTACAAACTAAGACCGACATTGACTAAGATGACCGAATACATTCTTGTTTGACTTGAATTATTTTAAGGCTAACAAACATTTATGCCTAGGGTCAACAATTTTTTCAAATATTAATGTTCATTTTTTACATACAAATACAATATCAAAAAAGATGAATAGTCAAAATCATATATCGCGAAGCATTAAACCATCTACTAACTACATATACGACTAACTTATCAAGCAGTCTTACGAATGTCTAATAAATTATAATAAACATGACAATTTTTAAATTCATGTAATTTAGTATTTCAACGATGTAGTTCTAAGGTATATAAGACATATGCAAAGCTACCGACAATCAAAATGGCTTCGTCTTTTTTGAACATATGTGCTCCATTGGTAGAGTATCTGGTGCCGAACCATTTTCTTCAAGGATATTCACTTTATCTGTAGTCAGCACACCATGTAAGATGTTGTAAACTTTGGCAACAACTTCAGGTACCAAAGCTTCAAGGGCTATACGTCGATAATCTCATAAACTTTCGACATCATTTACAATATTTTACATGGCGTGCAAGTTAATTGAAGGGGTTTTTATCCCTGACAGGACATAAAAGTTATGGCTATTAGAAATCAAATGTATATACATATAAAAATTTATTAGCCACATCTTGAACAACTAATCGGCTTCGCCTAGAAACCCAGTAACACGACCACCAAAGATGACAATAATCTGAACTTTTTCTAACCTATTCGAACACATTTAATATTAACCAGCACACCTTGTTTTTAAACGAGGTATCAGGTGGACGCGCGCTGCTGCGGAGCTTAATATCCGATAGCATTTTCGCGGAACGTAAAGTCCGATAAATATCAGGTAATATATACTTTAAGTCTCAAAGGTACAATTTTATAATTTTCATAAGACTGTAAAAGAGAATAATCTTGTGATATACCAATATATGTTATCATTTATGGTAAAATGTCTAAAATTCATCAACATATTAAGCAACATAAATGTTTCGACATGTATTATTGTCAGAAACTTATTCTTATTTAGAGCGCATTGAACTATAAAATGAAAAATGTGGTTCACCAATTGATGCTCCAAACAGGATAAGTTGTGCAAGAAGCTAAAACTAAAAGCGGTTGAATCATTTTCAGAGCAGAACCAGAACACTTTGTCACCACAAAATTAAGCGGTTTGATGTTCAGGACATGGATGTTGTCATATATTTATAACGTTGGAGCTATAATTCCGTAATATAACTTTTGTCCAATGATTATGGAAGTAACTAAGTTTCTTGTTTGTTCAGTTGCAGTGTGTGCATTGATGAGCTTATAAAAGAGCTGCCAAGTGCTTCGCTCTTTTCTAGCCCCTAAAAAAGCCACAATAATGGTTAAGCTTTTTCTATACTCTAAAAAGAAATTACATAAACATGTTGCAAAATAATAAGTTATATTGCTACGCTCATAAGGAAGATTTTTAGAGCCCGATGATAGTGTGGTAAAACAGTTGACTGTAAGATTTGTTTACCCTATACCATTTTGCTGCTCACTTCATGTACAAACAATAAAAAAATAAACGCTTATGAATAGAACGTATTACAGCCGAAAATAACAACATGATCCTGAAAACTCAGGTTAATCGTGACCTAGGATTATTGGGATCTTTAGCGACATCATTTGGCATGAATATATGCCATATCTAAAACCTCAAAACTCTTCGTACATTGAAAACCCCATATGCTTACCAACTAACCTTTCTTTTTTTGGGGTTATGTTTATGAGAGTTTACTAAATAAAGAACATGTAAAACTGCATCTTACATTATAAGAAGCAAACAAACGCGGCATAAACATACCTACAGTTAACACAACATATCTCGGCCCAACGTAGTATCGAAGACTTGGCATCAGCTTTATGATTTTAGACCGAAACCCAATTCCATTTGATTTGTCAACGTTGTCGGGGTATACGTCTATTTGCCTAATGTGTTCTATAACACCCTGTGTTTTCAAGTCATTGACGACATCAATAAATCCACAATGTACCTTTTGTATTGTACGCGTTTGCTGGAAATTGTAAACGTTAGGTTAAATCGCGTACGCCAAATATTATCGTTTAATGTGAACGGGCATCAAATCATCAAACATTTACATCAATCATGTGTTATATAATTATTTTGATAATAATTATGGTCGTTGTTCATTTTATTTTTATCGGATACGTAAAGTGTATACGTTTCGCGATAAATTACGTTTAAGCATAACCGGAAGCACGTTAATTTATTAACGCTTCAACAAATACCCACGATTATACCCAATACCTAAAGTTTTATTAAACTTTAGCCAAGTAAATGTTATTTACACATTGTACACTAGAAAATATAGCAATACACAAATGCATGCAAGTTGACACATCTTATTTACAAATTACAACTTGTAACTTTCACATATTTTACTAAGTAATGTGTTATATATCAAAAACTTCTAGAAGCCCTCCCCCCCTCATTTCACATGGCACAACACCAATGATATAAGAAATGAGTCATTTTTCTAACACCTTGGTCAAATGTACATCTCATGCATTTAAAACCAAGCCATCCTTTGTCTCCTTGACAAACATTCTTCCTTAAGACCCTCACCTTGTCTTTGAATACTATTGCAATCTTTTTTGACCATCTACATCTTATATACATGCATTACTAGCAAGGATAACTCTTACATGCATAAACACTTAGAGAAAAATTCACAAACACTCCCTTTTGCTCTACAATAGGCCACGGCTCAAATCCATGTCCCAACCAAATCCATAGCAATTTTTCTACAACCCATACACTCCTATACACATCTATCCTAAGACATTCTAAGGTATTTCCAACCATTGAATCACCATTTCCAAGTATTACTCAAGTGAAAGAAAACTAGGGTTTTATTAAGGAAAGCTAGGGTTTCTTTGTGCAAGCTTGGATTTTGTGGCTAAACAAGGGTTTAGCACTTGCTTATCATCATCATCATACCTCATAAGGTCTACTTGAACTCTTTATGTTCTTATAATTTTCATTTTTATGCATATGGTTATTCTATTTAGCTTAAATCACCATTTAGGATTATAAACATGTAAAAAGAAGTTTTTATTTGTTGTCATCATAATGTACACTTTTATATATCTTATGATATTAATGACATCATGTTAAAATGGTCACACAAGTGATTTACACTCTTGGTTAAGTATGAAAATGATTATGTATTAATTAGGGTTTACAAATTTCATATAATATGTTTCAAGTAAATGGATGGTAAATGACATGTAAATATTGATTATGGACTTTTAATCATGTTATTAGAACACTAAAATAAAGTTATGTTGGAAGAAATACACTTGTACACTTATGGTTTATATGTAAAAGTGACTAAGTATAAACTTGTGATAAAAAGGTTAATTATGAAAGTTAAGGGTTAAAAGTATAATATGGACTTGGTAAGTTTGGACATATGAGGACAATTATGGAACCATAGACTCTTATATTATGTAACACATATAACATATATGAAATATAAGACTTGTGGTAGTTTACAAAAGTGGAAAAGTATGAAAACAAGGATATATATGGACTTAACAAACTCAATCAAACTTGCTGTCCAAAATTCGAATTTTAACATATCCATTTTATGTTCTTATAAGATAAAACAATTCACGACGATTCCGAAAAGGTAAGAAACTTGTCAAACGGGTTAATAACGAAAAAGTTACGTTAAAAACGAGTTATACGTTAATTAAACGGAGTTTATAAAATAACTTTTATAAAACTCATATCAAACAGCTAGATTAGTATTTTTAACAAATAACACATATTTTTAGGATTTCAAAATGATAAGAATCGTAATTTTTCAATTAATAACGAACGAGTTATGAATTTCGCGAGTTTACGATAATTAATACTTTTATAAAACTATTTTTATAAAAGTTACTATTCATGACAGAAAGTTATATTTTTGTAAACCTCATAAATATATAGAACTTTCAATTACGAGAACGTCCTCGAAAGAATCACTAAAAACGGAGCTATAACGAATAAAATACGACGTTTACGGGTTTTACGACAACAAATACGAATTTCATAAAACTCATGTCTGATGTGAACAGTAAAAGTTACTGTTCACCAGAGGGTCAAAATACGGAAAATGTCAAATTATGATAACTCGTCTTAATACGAAAAGATGGGCATAAGAAACGCGAGAATCGGGCTTAAAACGCGAAAGTTACGCCAGTTTTACTAAAACGGTAATTATAAACGTTTTTACTTATTAAACACAATTTTTCCAAAACAATTAGATGGTGATTAGCTATATAGAATTATGCATGGTAGTAGTTAACAGTGTGATTAGTACTTATACGACCTTAATTTAAATAGGTTGCATCTGATCGATTTGCGTGACGCATTATCTGAGATACACTTGATATTCGCTCACTAAAGGTGAGTTCATAGCCCCACGTTTTACATGCTTTTGTTTTACAAAGTTTTTGGGGTGAAAAACATGCAATGCTTTACAATTGGACACAAGTGGTTAAGTTTCATGTTATGATTACGTGTTGCCTAAGTAGCGATAACCCATATCTGAGCCCATTATCATGAACTGTCAATTACTGGACTGTGAGCGCGAATGTTATGAATAGATCTATTGGGTTTGACAACCCCGTTCGGGTGATTAGCTATCACTGGACAAACGAACGTATACCATGTCGAATATAGGATGTTGCGGGTTAGAACATCACCACGGGCAATGTAGGCCATTAATTTGGTATTCATACACGTCAAGCTTCAGTGTCATGAGCTTAGAGCAACGTAATTACATTTATATGATGTCTGCATCTGTTGCATTGTCATACACTTGGGAAATCTTGTGGTCCTACAATATATGATTTATCAAACCTATGAATTCACCAACATTATTGTTGACGTTTTAAAGCAATGTTTTTCAGGGGATCAGTAAGCAAGAGGTACAAGGGATACATTGGTGGTTTTGATTGGGATATCATGCATTAAAGATTTTGTCGCATTACATTTTGTATAACTGTATGGGCTAGAAATCTTTGTACTTTGAACAAGTGGACAAGTGAAGCTTCGGCTTATGTAACAAATACTTTGTTAAATCCAATGTATCAGTTTTTAAACGACTTTTTGGTCGTTCTATATACATCTTGTGTTATTGATCTATGAAGTAACACGCCCCGGACCCTTATTCCGCTGCGACCCAATTTGGGGGTGTTACATATATACATTCAAGGAAGGAGACTTCAAGAGGCTTCACCTTCAAGACATCGAAGATATGCTGATCCTTCTTGCTCAATGCAAGCTGACAAATCTCAATGTTGAAGATCGTCTAGCTTTTGGTGTCTCTCTGCGAATGTTTACAAGAAGTATTGTCATCCAAAGGCGTATTGAAGATCTTTAGTTAGGTGTTGAGAGTTACCAAAAGAAGCTCAACATCACAAAGCTGGATACGTACAGATCTGATCTCAAACGCAGGGATGCCTATACAGCATATTCCAATCCCAGAGGCTTCATCTATCATAACAAAGACAAGAAGAACAAGTTGATGCGTATTGATGAACTCCACAAGTTTAGTGATGGTACGCTCGATGATGTTCGGACTGCTCTTAATGATCGTCTAAAAGGGATTAGGATGGAATATCTACCACAGACAATATGGAGACAGAGTGATAGGGAACGAGCAAAAGCTATGATCCAGGCGATCGACAAACAACTCAAGCCGAGGAGGATAATGAGAAGTTTAGAAAGATTTGTTGGTGAGAGACCGTACGGGGGTGACTTTTGGCTGCTGCAAAGGACCATATGATCTATCATATGATGTCCTCATCATAACAGGTCAATCCTTGTATGTAATAAATAACCTGTGACATTTGTATATATGTAGTGTAGACTTTATGGTGATAATAAGTAGTGCTTAAGTACAAAATTTTCAAGAATTTCTTAGTAAATTCAAAAAAATTTAAATTATTATACAAAGCATTGTCTTATATACCCTCAAAAATTGAGGGGGAGCATTAAAATGTTCCTGTTAGATATTATGTAACATTTTATCCCCGAACGTTTAATCAATTGATATCCAAAATATCAAGGGATTAACATTTTGGATAAAGGGAGAAAATGTGATTAAACTGAATCTAATATTATATTGAAAGATGTAATCATATAAAATAGACTCAATGCACTCCACACTTAGCATGTACTACGATTACGATGCACATGTTAAGGGGGAGCTTTTAGTGATAATGAAAAACTTTCAAAGTGTAAATCTTTTGATATTTATATCAAACACTTTGATTGAACTTTTCAATGATTTTGGAAGGATTGTGATGAAATACCCAAAAGACCAACCATGTACTTAAATTTATGTAGTTATAAGGCGGTTAGACATAGGTATTCAAATCCCATGATCCATCCAGAACCGGAGGGATCTACCCAGGGATATCCACTAGTTTGTGTAGAAGTCCTTAGGTATGATACAAAAGGAGAAAAAGTGAGAATGGGGAATAATGCCGACTGAGATGGAGCTAACACTGGAACAAACCCAACAAGGTGTTAGTCATGAAGTCTCGGTAAGCATTGAAGGAGTTGAAGAATGAAAAAGAAATGTAAGGATAAAAGGTGTAAAGAAAAAAAGCCTTCCATACACTTAGGCAGAAATTGGGTCACCACATAAACTGTTAGAAACACTAAGTTGTTGTCTGACATTGAAGACAGTCATGGACCCAGTGACGTTAAGCACAACCCTCCCATGCCACTCAAGGTCTGTCAACAGACTCTTGTTTCATTTCTCACGGAGATTATATGCATTTCTATCGACTTTCTCACTCTGGGTTAGTTGATATTGAAAAGGTGGCAGTCTGCTCCAGCCTCCGATCACTAAAACAAAAATGCACTATTGAGTCTAGAGCCAAAAGAGATCATCCATAAATCTCATTAGGACACTTGTCAAATTATGCTCGCTATCTCACACAATGTGAATAACGAGAAAGATATATAAAGGGTCCTACGCATTATCCTTGTGATTTTGCCAGAACATCCGAGTGATATTATTCACAATGAAGATGGAAATCCTGCTTGAGCCAACATCAAACAAGCTCATGGTAGGTGACTTGTGCGATTCTATACGAATCAAACATGTGACAACTGGAAAGAAATGATGGTGCGATTCCATAAGAATCAAACTTGTTCCACGTTATGAATTGACGATTGATAATGAATTTTGAAATGATTAACACTCTCGATGTGTTAGAAAACCATTTTAGCAAGTGACACGTCGATTGATTTTCAAATCGATTTTTCTATTCAATCGATGAGAATTCGTCTTGCTGGTTCACTCATATCGTGTTGTCTTCTTTGAGACGCTCCGGTAATGAGAACGGCTAGTGCAGCTGCGAAACCCTGTCAAGGAGATTCTTCAGAATTTTACCTGATCACAGGTAGTATTTATACTGATCAACGGGGAACCATGGTTATTGCAACCATATTCGACGAAGTGACAAAGACACTTTTGTTCATATCTGTTGATTATCACTAACCTAAACCTGCAGGTACTCCGGACAATTGGTGCAGCTGATTCCCGATGAGTCATGATTTATAGCCACATGCTCATACCCGAACGACAAACATAAAGACCTCATGAAAGCTCAAGTACATGTTTCAAGACTTCCGCTACTTTGATACTGTAAGTCTTTCTTGAAGTGACGAAGTATTAAAGTCAACAAATTTTAAAGAAGTTTCCGTCACTCTGATACCGAACGTCTTTCACAAAGTGAGGAAGTGTGATACACAATAAAATATACGATATATTACCACAATAGCAATTAAGAAAATTCCCTACGGAAAATTCACTCTTAAAAGATATATATATAATATATAATACGTATATTTAACCGGGAAGAATGATCCCCGGGTCGTTATCCCCAACGACTTGTGAAATTGAAACCTCGAAAGTTGTTCGGACAATGATTTGAATTTGAAACAAAGTTTGATTTGATTAACTACTAAAAATACTTAAAATAAACAATTACTAATAATTAAGCAAAAAGACAATTTAAATGGAAATCAAAATTTAGCTAAAAACGCAAAACGGGACACTAACACTAAGGCCAAAAACCTAAATTCTACAAATTTAAATCTAATTTTTATTTTTCTTTTAAAATGTATTCTAATTGACTAAAAACGAAGTTTAAAAAAAACTATAACGAAAATGGAGTAAAAACGAGCGTTAAAACTTAAAAACCGAGAACGGGAACAAAACCCGTTCTTTAAAAAGTGAATTTTTGCAAATTAGACCCTACGAAAGTGAAATTAATTTTCCTACAAACTTTATAATAAAAGAAAATTTTATAAAAAAAAATTTATTTTTCGGATTATTTTTCTATTTTTTATGACTTTTTAAAGTTATAAACTAAATTAATTCACTAAAATTACTAAACTACGAAACTAAAATCCTAGAAAATTACTAAAAATAGCTAGTGTTATGAAGATTGTGGGAAAAATATAAGCTCGATGATAGCTTAAATGAATAAGCCGGGAAAAGCCAATTAAGCACTCGAAGTGCTTAATATTAAAGGAAGGGAAAGAAGGGTTAAGTAGTAGATTTTGCAAAGTATAATCGAAAAAGTCCCAAGGGCAGGCGGTAAGGTGTGTGTTATAAAAGGGTTGAGCAAGGTAGAGGTCAGGGGTTCGAGCCTAGGCTCACCCCCGACTTCCCTTGTTCCCCTTTTCCATTTTTTTGCAAAACTTATAAAAGCAAAGTTTTAGATAAGCTATAAATAAGCACTTTTAATAAAGGCAACTATTTTTGAAAAGCACTCAATAAGCCAGAAAATAAGCTTAAAGTTGACAGAAACACTTAAAAGAGATTTTTGAACTTTTTCTTTAAACTTAATAAGCTATAAGCCTACCCTAAGACTAAATAAGCTATGACTAAGCTAAACCTACCCTGATAAGCTAAGTAGAACAAGAATTAAGCACTACTAATAAGCCATAAGCTAAAATAGCAAACAAGCACTTAAGCTAAATCTGAGAACCAAACAGACCCTGAGAACACCTTTGAGCTTATTTCTCAATAAGCAAATCGAACCCTATGAAATTCTAACTTATACTATCTTAAAGTGTGACTAAAAAGCTACTTAAAACTACTTTTAAAAACCATTTTGAAAATCAATTGATCAATGAAAAAGTCTATTGAAAACTGCTTATTTTCTCAGTTCCTGCTGAGTAAATTTTTGGCTTTTTAAACTAATCTAAGAATGCAAGTAAACTAAAATAAGCTACAACCTAATCCTCTTAAGCTAAAACTAACTTATACTAACCTATTAAGCAATCTAAGCTTAAAATAAGCAAAAACAAGAAGCCATGAGCTAAGAATAAGAATTAAGCACTTATACTAAAGCTGAGACCAAAACAGTCCCTACAGGGATCTTTAAGCTTATTTTTCAATGAGCTAGAAGATCCTTATGGACTTCTAGCTTGTACCACTAAAAAGCTTAACCTAAAAACTACTTAAAACAACTTTTTAAACTTAATTTGAAATTCATTTGCTTAAAGAAAAAGTTATTGAAAAAGGCTATCTACTCTATTTTTTTATCACTTTTGAAGGCAGATTTACCTAAGAGAATAAGCCAAAATTTAGAAAATAAAACTTAATCTATATTAAGCTATGTCTAAACTAAAAGCTTGCTTAACCTTAACCTTCAAATCCTTCTTAGATTACAATAAGTTGAATCGAAAGCCACTACAGTGGAACCTATTTGGTGTAGATAGCAAATTGGCCAAATAACAAATGCAGGCTACCTAAAGGGTAAGAATGCACTTAGGCACTCTATTTGATTGTATCAAAACACAAAACCAACACTATCTAAGCCTTTGAGAGCTTGGTTTAAATTCTTAGCAAGCTAAGAAAGGAAAAATCTCCCCTGGTGCAGGAAGACAAATTATAAGTATTTAAATGATTTTGAACTAAGTCTAATCCTACAAACTATCTTAGATCTTAATAAAACATGAAAACAAAGCTGACAAAAAAGAAATCACCAAATTCCTTTGACTTTCAGAGGTCAAACTAGCTTGTACCAAACACCCCTTTACTTTATGACAGTATTGATTTTAGCTTGTGATTTAAAAACTAGCTAACTAAACCTTGTTACCAGATATTATTAAGCTTATAACAAATATAATGACCACAAATCAACAATTACTTAAGCTAAAATCAAGATCTGCCACTAATTACTAACTAATATTTTTGGTTTTTATGAAATTTTTAGACAGCAATTAAAAATCTAAGATCTATACTACTTAAGTCTAAAACAGATAATTAAACATGATCAATAAGCACTATTAAACAGAAATAAGCACTAACAAACAAGTAGATAAGCAGAAAATAAGCAAATGCAAGATTAAGCTAAATTACTTGATTTTTAATGAAAACTTACATAAGCCTTGGCTAAACAAAGGCAAAGGGCTCGAGGAGCTACTCAACAAGCTCTAACTTATCCTTGTGGATAAGCTAGTAAAGTCCAATAGGGTCTTCTATGGTTACCCCATCATCCATAAGCTCACAACCAGTTTTCACCATAACTTTCATAGTTTAACTGATTATTTGGTTTAACTAGTTTTAAGTTGAGTTGATGAGCTCAATTCTAGCTTATAGACTAGAAAAGCTTAATAAGTGCTTAACATAAGCATATGAAACAGTAAACAACATTTTAAAGAAAAACTTATTATCAAAAGCAATTTATATAAAAGGGAACTAAGATTTCATTGATGAAAACAGATTACAATATTTCAAAGAAGGAGAGTACATTAATCTAAAAACGATTTTAAAAATACATAAGCTACTACAATAAGCTATTTTTATTACTACTCCTACCACTCTTTTTTGTGTGATATGAGGGCCTTTTATAGCCTCTCACAGATCCTTCTAGGCCTCTCTTCAATCCGCCTTGGCCCTTGATCAGTATTCAATCTTTGGATGCCATCTATGAGCCGTTGGATCATATCTTAGCTCACACGGATTGCCAGCTTGGCAATCCGTGATTGTGACACATTGTGCTTCTTTTGCACTTAATTTAGAGCAAATCCCACTTCCCCGTGTGTTTTCTTCACTATCCATGTGTGTCCTTCTTGTGGGTAATAGCCAATGAGAATACTTGAGTGACGTTTCTCCCTGTCATGGTATACTTGAACCTTTGAATTACTTATTTTGACCCTTAATTATAAAAACCCCTTTGATTTGATAGGAGGGTGAAACGGGGGAGAAGGTGAATAGTAAAAACGACTTTTCCCGCCATTTTAACTTATACGGGTAAATGGGGGAGGGGGTGAGTATGGGACATTAGCAACTTTGGTCCCTCTGTTTTGTGAAGTGAAGATGTAATACACATTCAAGTGTATAACATCTTTTGGTTTTGGCAAGAATGGTCCTTGGATTTTAATTATAGGTTATGGGTTTTGTGTTTTGGGCCGGGTATGGTTTTAAGGGGTTTTGGCCCATTAAAGGTTTAGGGACCATTTGTGTAACATTTAAAGTTTGGAGGGACTGAAATGAAACATTTAGGGTTTGTCTTTTAGTGCTTTGACTGAGGTTGACCAAGTGTTGACTGAAGGCTGACCTTTCCTGGCTTTGGCTTTGAATCTTTGGCTCTCTTGTACTCTTCCGTTTCTTGTGTCCGTGTTTGCCCGTTTTTGATGGTTTTCTTGTGATTTTTGATATATCCGTACCTGCACACACAAAACACAAAAACAAGTATATTTTTGCCATTTTTAGCATGTTTTGGGTTTAATTGGGTTATTTTAGGTATAAACGGATATGTGTATTTTACACTTATCAAAATTCCCCAAACTAAACGATTGCGTGTCCTCACGCAATATCACATGCCTTATAACCAAATACCTCGAAACTTCCCCAAACTAAACCTTTGAAAAGTAGCAAAGATTTTTGTTAAGAGAGCTAAGAGATCACAAGTTATAAAACACCCGAATTCCCATTTTCAAAACTTTTTTTCTCTTTTTATGATTTTTCTTAATTAACTACCTAACTACAATTTCTTGTGTTGACATAATGTATTGTTTTCATTACCTCATTGGTAACTTTAAGGATCATAGAACAAAAAGCACAATTAAGTGTCTAAAAGATAACTTCGTCATTCTTGATTTTTCACTTTTCCCATGCTAAGCTTAAAAATAAGATCACCGTTAAGTACGAGCTAAGATGCTAAGACTACTTATAATTACAACTTGTGAATTTCTCTTCCTGACATAAATCATATATTTAGGTGTGTGTGCTCAAATTAATTTAAACCATTAAATCCACATATTTAGATAGTTGAAATCCGACCAAGCTTTACACATGGGCCTTTTGGGCTAATATGTTAATCACTTAGTAAGATCACAACTCAAAGCAAACAAAAACCTCCTTAGCTAAGACATCGTTGGTTCACTTGCCCCATGAATGACTTTCTTCTCTAGCATCCCACCGTCATCGGGTAAGTGCTAAGGCTTTTGACACCCCATCCGGAGAATAATAATCGAGACGCATGAACTTCCGATGAAAAAGCCTTGTAGACTTTTGCAAACCTTAGTTCAAAAGAATACCTTGGTTTTAGAAAAGGAAACTTTTACTATTTATTTTCTAACTTGCAACATTATTATTATTATTTACATTATTAGGCTAGGAACTGGTATCACTTTTCTTTCGACGACACATCGGCCACGCCTCCGACAAGAGCTCGTGTACTTATTATGATACCAACCCTAAATATACATCCTCCACCCTTTCTTTCGATGTCACATCGGGAGCGAACCGACAAATGCCCATGTACTTTATTGCGATGGAGTTTGTATATTAATTATTAACACTAAGGATTTATAACTTGCATCCTTTTTATTCACCAACTACATTTTTTTTAATTATTAATTCAACACATTATTTTTGCAAATAGAAAAATTTCATTTTAGAAAACCAAAGTATAAACTTGAACTAAAATTCTTATTTACAAATGATGTTGACTTCATCATCGATAAAGCTTTTTCTCTAAATATGTTGATTAGACTTTTAAGAGTAAAACTCTAATTTGTAAAAATTAAAGAGAACACGTATAATTAATCATTTTAAGAACTCCGGGGAAGAAAAACCACAAGTTATTCTTATAAGCCTTTAAGTTTTCCAAATAAACCTTGTTTAGCATCCTAACTCGTAATCAACACTATCATCTCTTATTCTTTGCAATTTAAAATCTCTAATAAAGAAATTCGCAAATACTTAGCCTATATAAAATCCAACTCGGCATATTTAAAATCTACTTGAGATTAGCACAAGTCTTCATTTACTAATGATTTCAAGTCTAGCATGTTTAAAGTCTACATGAGACTAGCACAAACTATCATCATTAATTGTCTTCTTTGTCATGTCCGAAGAACTGCTTGTTCTGAACGAGGTTGATTAAACCATGCTTCAACTCAAAGTTAGCATTGATTTCGGGGACTACAATTGCATCTTCGTAACCCTCGGTGGGTGCTTCGAGCAATTGAGCCATGGTACGTTGATCATCCATTGGAGGTGGGGGAGGAGGAGGGTTTTCAAATGGTTCTTCAAGATTAAACTGTTCAACAACAGGAGGTGGGGCCTGGTGTTGTTGATTATGAAGATTACGAGTTTGGGAACGAGTGTGCATACACTAAAAAGAAAGATTTACACTAATTTTTTTTGGTTTTTTGGTTTATCGAAAGTAAATTCACAATTTATTTTAATAACGGACAACGAAAAAGACAACTTAAGCCTAATAATCAACAAGCTTCTCGGTAACTCTTCGAAAAGAAAAACGCACAAAGGAGCGGAGGAATAGGAAAGCGCGAAGCTATTAAAAACCTTTTTCCTTTAGGGTCGTAGTTCCTAGGAACAACCCGCCTTATACCCCTCTTAGAGTTTGTTAATCTTTTTAAAGGTGAACCGTACCTCGCTAGTGACACAAAAGGCAAGTTTTTAAATCTTTTGTTCGAGCTGGAAACCACAAAGGTTTACCGGAAGTTATTATGATAATACCTCGGTTGAGAATATTATATTTTGGCTTTTACCAATTTGTGAATTTTATTTGTAAATTAAAGACAATGTTTTTATATTTTTGATTTTTTTTTAGTTTTTAAATGATAACTATACTAAAAAGAAAATGAAAATATTTTTGTACTTTTTTTTTTGGTTTTTTTTTAGATTGTATGCACAAATTCAAACACAAATTCCAAACGTAAAGATAATCTGAATCACAGCCTCCCCGGCAGCGGCGCCAAAAATTGATTAGCTTAAAATTTTTCTTTTAATTATATATATAATATAATAATAATAAAATATATATAATCTAAAAACAAAAATCAAAATCAATGATGCCAGGAGCAGTATAAACTATTCCCGGGTCGTTAATTCCCCAATGAGGCTGTGCTGGAAAATCGATACAGTCGAAGATTTGAGTTTGAAGGAGAGAATTGAATTGAGAGTGTGGAAAAGTCAAATTAAACAATAACAAACAAAAACGTTTAAGAAAATCCTAAAAATTACGAAATTAAGCTGAAAAACGGGAGCACGAATCCCGAACAAAGGGGGAAAAACCTAAAAACTTTAAAATTAACCCTACGAAGAAATTTTTGCTTCTAAACTACTCTAGGGAACAAATAACGAAGAATGAAAAAGACTAGACCGAAAACGGAGTTCGTTTGACCCAAAAACGAGTCAAGACAAAAAACCGCACCCGGACCGCTCTTTAAAAAAAATGAAAAGTTGTAAAAATACCCCCCCCTCAAACGAAATTTTTTTATATTTTTCCTACAAACTATATGACAAAATAAAATTTTCTAAAAAAGAAAAATATTTTTTTTAATAATTTTTGTATTTTTTTAGAATTTTTAAACTTTAATCTAATATTAAATTATAACAAATAAAATGACTTCCGAAAAAATCTGAAAATTTTTCTAAAATACTCTATACTATAACAATCCTACGAAAAATAAGAAACACAAAATTGGCTTAAAAATAAGCCCGTAATAAGCTGTTAACAGCTTATAAGCTTATAAGGCCAAAACCACCTTAAATACCAAAGCCCTTGGGACTATAACAGAAAAGTCCCAAGGGCGCAGCGGTATGGTAGGTGAAAAAATGGTTGGAATTATCGAGGGGTACCGGTTCGAGTCTTGCACACACCGGCCCCCCCACCACCCCCCACCCCCTCCCCCCCCCCCCCCCCGCTTGACTTCCCTTTTTTTTTGGAAAAACTTTGTGAAGCAAAGTTGTTAAGCTCGTGGGGCTTAACAACTTTCTCAGCTACAAGTTTTTGTGAAAAGCTGTAAATAAGCTAAAAATAAGCTTTTAAACTCGACAGTTTGCTTAAAAATAAGCTTAAGGCTAAAATTGGCTAAGGCATTTGGGTTTTTGGACTAATAAGCTATGCTAAGACTAAAAATAAGCTAAAGGGGACTTAATCCTAAACTAGATAAACTCTAAAAAGCTAAAAAGCTAACACTAAATAAGCTCAAATAGCTTAAGTGGACAGAAAGTCTAAAGCAAGCTTAAAGGGCAAAAAGAGCTTAAGTTTTTTTTTGGACAAATAAGCTAGGAAAAAGGGAGATAAGCAAAACAACTATCTATACTATCCTAAATAAGCTACTAGGAACAAAATGAGCTTATGAAATAAGCTCAATAAGCCAAGAATGAAATAAGCAATCCCTACACTTAACACTAAGCTAAAACAGTAAAGAGGCCAATTTGAGCTTAAAATTAAGCTATCAAATAAGCTTCCTAAAGGCTGAAACTTAGCAGGCTTTTCCAAGAGCTTATGGGCTCTCAAAATAAGCCAAGAACTTGGGCTTTAGTACACTTAAAGCTTAAGAAAAAGAAGCTTAAAATCTCCCCTTTGCACCAGGGGAGATTAATGCTTTACACAAGGGCTTATTTGACAGCTTTTTAAAAGCTGTCAAATAAGCTCAAAACTAAAAAATAAGCTAAAACAGCTAAAATATACTAGGAGATGGACTTGTGCACCAATTTTGACATTCTAAAACTCATTTAAAACTGCAGAATTTTGACAGTGAAAAAGGGACTTTAGTTTTTAAAACTGCTACTTAAAACACTTGGTGGTTTTTTGACTCAAAAGTCAAAAGACCAAGGGGTGTTGACAGCTTGGTTAAAACACACAAAGAACACACTTTTTTGAACCTTAACTCAAAATTCAAGTGCTTATCTAAATAAGCACTTGTGGCTTTTTTAAAAATCCCACAGTTAAAAAGATGGTTTAGAAAACTTTTGGAAAACAATTTTAAAGCTTTAAAACTTTTAAAAACAGCTTAAAACCAGCTCAACACTTAAGCTAAAACTAGCTAAATGACCATAACCCATTCACAAACCTTTTTGACCCGTTTTCCATGTTGACCCAAACACTCCTTAATTTTTGAAAAGTGGATTTAAAAACTATAAAAGCTAAGTTTTACTGAAATTTTAAAAACACTACTAATACTTAAGCAATATTAAACACTAAAAAGATAAAAAGTAAGACAAATAAGCACTTGAATTTGGACAATAAGCTGAGACAGTTAAAGCACTTTTAGACAGTTTTGAGCAAATGGCATAATAATGAAATGAAAAGCACTAATAAGCATACATACACACTAATAAGCATAATAACAGTAATAAGCTAAGATAATAAGCTAAAAAAAACTTATTGCTACAGTAAAAAGCAAAGTTTAAAAGAAATTTTACCTTTAATCCTTTGTTCAAAAGGATTCTTTGAAGCCTAATTAAGCTCTAAATCCTACCCATAGCTTATAATTAAGCTTAACTAAGCTAAAACCCAATAAGCCATCCAAATTAGCTTATTCTTCCATGCTTTTAATCCAACAGTACCTTCTACTTTCTTGAGTTTTCTTTAAAGTTTGGTGAAAATGTTTGTAAGACAGATTATATGATAGCTTAAATGTAAGCTTAAAAGATTTTAAGAACACTTGAAGCTTAAAACACAAATAAGAAAAGCTTGCTGAAATTTTTCATTAAACCAAGGTGAATTACAAGTACAATAAAAAAAACTTTTAAAAACTTCTTTAAAACTACACTTAAACTAAAAAACTACTTGTAAAACTCTTAAAAACTACTTGGCAGCCACAATGGCTTTTACAAAGCTTTTATAGGAAAAACGACTAGGTCTTTGTGTCTTCTTGTCTTCTTTCACTTGTGCTTTCTTGTAGACACAACAAGTGAGTTGTGTTTGTTGTGGGTGTGTAAAGTCAAGCAAATCCTGTCCCTCCAAAATTCTTGATGCCCAAGTCGAATGTTATAGACCATAGATCAATTTTTGTGTGGGTTTGGATTGCCAACATGGCAATCCATGTGGGGGTGTGGGGTTAGGGATTGTGAGGTTTTTGGAGCATTATGGAGGTCAAACGAGGGTGATAGAGACAGCTTGGGGGTATGGTGGGTTGAGGCAGGAAAGGCCTTAGGAAATATAAGAAAAAAAAAAGTGATTTAACCAGTATTGATTAAAAGGTTTGGGGTTTTGGGCAATATTAGTCCCTCATGGTATAATGTCACTTTGCATTCATGGTCCTTGTGGTTAAAACCTTTTGGGGACTTGGCAATTTCAGTCCCCAAAGGTTATATGACTAATTGCACCACTCGTCCTTGGTGTATTAAAAGTTTATGGACTTGGCAGTAATGCCCCTTGGAGTATATCTTTGCCATATTGGCAGTTTGCACCATTCTTTTCTTTTTCTTCTTTTTTCTCTTATAAATATAAGTTTGTGATTTTACAATTTTAGGTCCTAAACTTATATTTCTTAACTTTTGGCTTCGGGGTTGACTTGGGTTGACTTTCTGTTGACTTTTTCGGGCTTGTGGCTTGAGATTTTGACCTTTGTCTATTTTCTGCCTTTTCCATTCCGATCCCGTTTTGTCGTTTTGCTTCGTTTTCGTCTTTTTCCATAATACCGTTCGCTGCACAATACAATTAGCAAAACAAGCGTATATTTGGCATTTTAAGTCCGTTTTTGGTTATTTTAGCTCGTTTTTAAAGGTAAAAGGTATGTGTAATTAAACACATACCAGTTACGCACCAAACAGGAAGGGTTACAGAATCTACAACAAACGGACCTGTCAAATAATGGAGACTATTCACGTTACATTCGATGAGCTGACTGAGCAAATGGCTCCTGTACAATTCAGTTCAGGACCCGCTCCTATCCTGTTGACGCCTGGACCTATCAGTTCAGGGCTCGTACCTAATCCGACTCCTGCTATACCATATGCACCTCCTATGAATAAAGAATTGGAGATGTTATTCTAACCCATGTTTGATGAGTATTTTAATCCACCGGGTATTCGCCAGAATCCTATTCCTAATGTAGGTCAAGACCCGGTCATACCTACAGGTCCATCCGTGTCTATTGCTATTGATCTAGACGCACCTTTGGGAAGCCATACATCATCACCATTGGATCATCATTCCTCCTCGGTTCATCATGGGTATAGCCCACATGGGTTGAAAAAACCATCCCAAAAGTTAATCCGTCTACTGCAACTGATCCCGAACCATTTTGTTAATGTTTCGCCCAGACTAATAACTCTGAAGCTTCATCATCTGGGGAAATCAACATACCTGAATCCAGCCAATCCACTCAACATCATGAACATGTCCGGAAATGGACTGACTCTCATCCTATTGATAACATCATTGGGAACCCCTCAAGACCGGTATCCACTAGAAAACAGCTTGCTACGGATGCTTTGTGGTGCTTCTACAATTCTGTACTGTCCAAAGTTGAACCGAAAAACTTTCAATCTGCAGCTACTGAAGACTGCTGGTTTCAAGCCATGCAAGACGAAATCCATGAATTTGATCGACTGGACGTATGGGAATTAGTACCACCTCCAGACAGTGCCATGATTATTGCTCTCAAGTGGATTTATAAGGTGAAGCTTGATGAGTATGGTGATGTGTTGAAAAACAAGGCACGTCTTGTAGCAAAAGGATTTCGTCAAGAGGAAGGTCTAGATTTTGAAGAATCCTTCGCCCCGGTTGCTCGTCTTGAAGCAATCAGGATATTCATTGCCAATGCCGCCAGCAAAAACATGACAGTTTATCAAATGGACGTGAAAACTGCATTCTTAAATGGCGAGCTCAAAGAAGAAGTCTATGTCCACCAACCGGAAGGCTTTGTTGACCCAGAACGTCCACATCATGTCTATCGTCTGAAGAAAGCACTTTACGGGTTAAAACAGGCTCCCCGGGCATGGTATGACACTTTGTCAAAGTTTCTTCTGGCACAAGGATTCTCCAAGGGTGTCGTCGATCCAACCTTGTTCATTCGGAAAACAGGCAAACACACTCTTCATGTTCAAATATATGTTGATGATATCATATTTGCCTCGACCGACCCCAAAGATTGTGACCGTTTTTCTAATGAAATGAGTTCTAAATTTCAAATGTCGATGATGGGTCAAATATCATTTTTCTTAGGCTTACAAATTTCTCAAAATCCTAGAGGCATTTTCATTAATCAATCTAAATATGCAAATGAGATTTTAAAGAAATTTGATCTTCATAAAAGTGACCCTGTTGACACTCCTATGGTGGAGCGAACAAAACTGGATGAGGACCTCTCAGGGACCCCTGTTGACCAGACCAAATATCGCAGCATGATTGGGTCCCTGATGTACCTCACAGCTAGTAGACCTGACCTAGTATTTGTTGTGTGCATGTGTGCTAGATATCAATCTAGGCCCACTAAAAAGCACCTTGAGGCAGTTAAGCGGGTCTTTCGGTATCTCTAAGGAACCATCAATATGGGTCTTTGGTATCCGAAAGACACCGCCATGGCACTAACAGCATACGCAGACGCAGATCATGCAGGTTGTCAGGACACTCGCAGAAGTACATCTGGCAGTGCTCAGTTCCTTGGTGATAAGTTAGTCAGCTGGTCATCAAAGAAGCAAACTAGCACGTCCATCTCGTCTACAGAGGCTGAATACATCGCGATGTCTGGTTGCTGTGCCCAAATCCTATGGATGCGGTCTCAATTATCAGATTATGGCTTCGCTTACAATCGCATCCCTCTGTACTGTGACAACAAGAGTGCCATAGCTCTTTGCTGCAACAACGTTCAGCACTCCAGGTCTAAACACATCGACATCCGACATCATTTCATCAGAGAACAAGTGGAAAAAGGAGTGGTTGAGTTGTATTTCGTGAGGACAGAGTATCAACTGGCGGATATATTCACTAAGGCGCTGCCCAGAGAACGATTCGAATTCATTCTCCCAAGGCTTGGCATGAAGTGTATGAAGCCGGAGACACTCAAAAGTCTTCAGGATGATCAGGATGAGTAACGGATTGGCTTCAAGTATCCTATGTAAATATGTACATACTTAAACCCAAAAAGAAAAATACAAAAATATAAAACCATCAAAAATCCATAAAAATTAGAAAATAGAAAATGCCAAAAATAGTTTTCTTCAAGACATGTCTTCCGTTTATCGATAACATTTACGGTCCTAGAAATGTCATTCAATAATGACACGGGTCTTTAAATGAAGCTCGAACGGAAGTTTAAACCTTTCAAAACATGTCTTAATGGCTTGCAGTTATTTCCGACTGCAACCCGTTTTTCAAAATGAGGAAAGCACGTCGCCAAAAAGACGGTTGTTCCTAACAACGGGTGATTAAGTTCTCCCGGGCATGGATTACTTCATATCCATGCAACCTCGATCTAATGTACGCTTCAGTGCATTATTTCTTGATTAAGAAGAGAAGTCTTCTTTTATCCTCATAATTTTCCGTCTATGATTCTTCAGAAAATTATTTGGATTTCACGTGGTGGCTTAATGTTTTTTTTGAAAATCAAGTGGACTTGGATTTTTCATAAATTTGACACTCAATCAACGACTACAGCTCTTTCAATAGAAAACGGGTCATTGATTGAGGGGGAGAGTAGTTTTCAAATTCATGACAACTATCAGAAATTCATGACAACTATCAGGCATCATTTTTCAACACAAAAAGGTGTGGTAACTAACGGGGTTATGGTGTAAGGGGGAGCTAACTCAAAAAGGATTATTTAATTTTAACTCATTTACGACTTTTGATGATTATGTGATTCAACCTTTAGGACTTAGAATGAATGATATGGTAATAGGTACTTATCTTCGTTTAACGTAAATTCGAAAGGTCCTGATTGACATTGGCATAAGCTTTTATAACATCCGAACGATTTTTTCGCAAAATTATGATTTCATTTATCATGTTCGGGTTAATCATTTGAAAAGGGTGTTCTAATTAAATCAAGGGGGGGGGGGGGGGGGGGGGGGGGGGGGTGGGGGGGGGGGGGGGGGGGGGGGTATCATTTATCGACACTACAAACAGATTTTCAAGAATTCTTGACCATCTCGAATAATTACAATGATCTTTAAATAGATATTACGGTCTTTGTTCGAGGGGGAGAAAAGGGTTTTCTAATTATCTCAACATGTACGGGTAATTATTTGGAAAGTTTTAACTTAACAGACAATAATTTGAGGGGAGTTTTAACTCACAAGGGCTTCATTTTCTTAAGTGTTAACTTTAGAGGTTCAAATTTAATTTCAAGACTAGTGGTGGGGGACTTAGGCTTATAATAAATTCGATCAATATTGACCACACCTCATAGTTTAAATGCTTAGGTTTGTTTCGGTAATAACTATGTAGTTTTTATAAGACTTGGAAGTTGAAGATATGTTTCTGATTCGTAGTATTTCCCTATAAGTTAATCAATAATGCTTATTTTCGAAGGTTAGAATTTATTTTCAAAGAGGTACATAATAGCGTTGATAAGTATGATGATACCTTTAGATAGTCATTATCCCACAGGGAGAAATGTTTTCATCAAAGGACTTAGTTGACTTAGGTATTATCATTTCGGCTATTTTTAGAGGGAATATCTTGTGACATCGAGACTTAGAAATAAAACCTTGGTGTTTTCAATTTATATCTTCACTATCTTGTAAGGGAAATAACGCTCATCAGGGTCTTTAATTGACTTTGATGTTATGGTTTTGAATTATTTGAGTATTCGAATATTTGTGGTGTCTTCTCAAGAAAGGGAATGCCTTGGTTCGGGGGAAAGCTAAGACAACTTCCATATGGAGAGTATCTAGAACGCGGACTGCAGATTTCTAACATGGACAAACAAAAAACAATGACTATGCCACTTTAAGTCTGGATTATTTTAGTCCTGTCTCATACACAATTCTTGTACATCTTAATTAGTAGTGTGGTGATATCAGTCGTTTTGTGTCAGTTTTATGACATTTTTCATGTGTTTCTCGTTAAACTCCAAATAATTTATAAACTATCATAAACTGACTTAACAGACGTCCCTCTTTAATTGAGGGGGAGCCTTTTATAGGTTCTATATTGGCATGTATTAATAGGCCACATTTTCTCCTAAATTTTCTAAAATATTTAACACATTTGAGATCTAACATCTCATAGGGTTGATAATTTTGGATCAAGGGGGAGTAATGTGATTTAAATATTAATCTGATAAAAGTGTGATCTATTAAGACTCAAGCAGGTACTCCTCCACTCCATGAGCAAACCATTTCGAATATCGTCACACATTGTTGAGGGGTAGCTGTTTCATGAACAAAAATTCAAGATACATATGGCTTTTGATATATATATCATAAGTACCTTGATTGATTTTCAAATGGTTTTATGGAGAAATGTGAACTGTACTCATAGACTGACTGTAATTACTTTATCGGGTTATAAGGTTGGTAAGGTTTGGTACTCGTTCCTATGATCCCGCCAGAGCCGAAGAGGTTCTTTTTTTTTTTTCCCAGGGACTATATCATAGTTAGTGTAGAAGTCCTTAGGTATGATGTCATAAGGAGTTATGTGTGAATAAGGGAATAGTGCAGACTGACGATGGAGCTAGTACATAGAATAAACCCATCAAGGTACTGTAATGAGTCTTGGTAAGAACTGAAGGGGTTGAAGAATGAAAAAGAAATGTTAAGATAAAGGGTGAAAAGAAAGCAACCCTCCTTAAACATAGGCAGAAACCGGGTCACTACATATGAGTCTGAATTCACATGCGTTGATGCTAACATTGAAGATAAGTATCATGGACTCAGTGATATGCTGCACAACCCTCCCTAGCCACTCAAGATCCCTTAAAGGATTCTTGTTTCATTTCTCACGCGAGGTTCACATACATGTATCGTCTATCTCACTCGAGTTAGATTGATATGAAAAGGTGGCAGTATGCTCCAGCCTCCCGACACTACTAAAAACAAAAATTCACTATTGTGTCTACAGCATGAGATCATCCTTAATATCGTTAGAGACACTGAATACAATCTATGCTTGTTTCTTTCACACTATCTGATAACAAGTAATGATCTTAAGAGTCTACAGTATTATCCTCGTGGTATCTGCTAGCAACATCTGAGTGATACGAAAGTAATAACAATGAAGATGGATAATTTTTTTTCTTCTAGAGCCGATATAAACAAGCTTTGTTGGTGGATAATGTGAGATCTCTGAGGATCAAGTTGTGACAACTGGAAAGAAACGATGTGCTGATTCTTTATGAATCACACTTTGTTCTAGGCAGTAAATTGACAAATCTTTTGGAAAAACTTTCGATGTGCTAACACTGTTTTTTCTAGCCTCATCGACTGTGACTATCTTTCAAAACAAATGTGTTTCTAATGAAATTTGATTTTGTGCTATACGACGTGTCACAAAAATACTTTCTCAAGGTAACCGTCTCGATTGATTTTCAAATTCAAGTTTTCTCTTTATCGGTAAGATAGTAAACTAACCGTTCACTCTTATCATATTGTCTACTTTCGAGAGGTTCCTGATACAGAGAAAGGCAAGTTTGTGAGAATTTTGATGTTACACATCAGATGATCCAATACTTATACTGGAAATCCTGTCAAGGAGATTCTTCTTAAGATGAATCTATCTGATCACAGGTTGGTCCTCACGGATCCAGAGGTTAATCCAACCAGACTTAGGCGAATGACAAAGCCAAATTCTTCCACATGCTTTATTGCTAACTGTTTTATTACAGAATCAAGTTTTGGTGGAAATGGAGATACCTCATTCTAGTGGAGTCAATTCACAGCCCCATGCTCACACTTAATGTTTTTAATCAAAGATAACATGACAACCTAAAGACCTACAACGCAGCTTTCGCTACTCTTGATAAGTAATGTAATGGATTCAAGAAAAGTGTGAGCATGCCAGTTCGATGGTAACATCATACACTGAAGGCAATGCTACTCAACAAGATGATTAAGAGTTTTAAGATGAATGATGATATCAATGAAAGCTCAAAGTCGCATAATTATAAGGGACAAATCTCGATGTTCTACTTACAATAATGTACAATGGATCCAAAGAACAAAGAATCAAAGACTTCGAGATACAGACAGAAGGTCAAAGAATAGAATGCTATTTTTAAATTGTATTTTATGTGGTGCCCTCCCTTAAGGGAGATTGTTAGGATTATATAAAAGATCGGTTTCACCCCGTGTATTGTTTAGTATAGCAAGCTCATAGTAGAAAGTAAGCGTGGATCTTTCGGTATTGGCAGGGTCTTGTTACCACCCAAGTGTTAGCCCATACCCTGCCTTAAGCTCACAAATCACGTGTATTTAATCCACTTTCCAGCCATCGGGAAGGGGTATGGTGGTTCATTTTATCATAAAGCTTTCATTGGGTTTTCTCTCTCTTGAAACCTCCACTTTCTCCTCTAGATAAGTAGCCAACCCAATCATCCTTGCTTGTGTTATGATACTCTAAAATTACTACACTAGCATAGACCCAATTATAAAAAAGCCTAAACTAGATTATTTTCACATTTTCACTCGTGAAATTCTTTAGCCACTTTTCATTTTTATCTTATCTACATAACAACAAAAACACAGCCACACATATCTTCACCAACCATATGGTTCTTTCAATCTTGCACTACAACAGGATTCATAAACAAAATTTCTCATATTATTATCTTTAGCCAAAAATGATTGTACTCACTACTCACCCCACTCTCATATGTTGAACTGAAACATAAAACATCCTTGAAACCTTTTGATAAAAAAATTTGGTTATTTTCTTGCTTTTCAGAAACATGAAGGTGAAGGGTTGGGAGGTGTTGAAGTGTTTGAAGGGTGAAAGAGTTGTTAAGAGGCAGTAAGACATAAACCCCACGTCTGATTCAGTAAGACATAAATCATCTTACCGCGTCTGAATCTTGAAAAAAAAACAAACAACAAAAACATCTGACCGTGTCTGATTGGTCAGCGTCAGATCTGGTTTCAGATGTTTTTGTTAAAAACAAACACAGCCTAAATGAATACAATTCACAATCTGGTTTGAAACAAAATTGATTCTAAGTATGAACCTGACTAGGTTTGAAATAATTTTAGACCAGTTCAAAGTTTTTTAATTGAACATAATGAGTTTTTTAAACTTAATTAACTTAATTGAGTATTTTCATATAAAATTTAATTATATGTTACTTTTTTGTTTTCATCAATTAGAGCTTAAACTTACCCAACAAATCAAGTTTCTAATACTACTAACATAAACGTAAAAATGAAAACAATTTACTAAGCATAGACGTGAAAATGGCTATTGTTCGATAAACTAAATGAATACTACTCAAGCTGAATCAACTTGCAAGGTCAACACAAGATCAATCAACTCTCATATGTCAAAACTAACCAAATAGTCCCTTCATCAAAATGCCAAAGTGAAATGTAACTTAATGTAATTAGGACACGTGTATAGTTAGTTAGTGAAGCTTCTAGAATGTAATTTAGCTTAGCTTAGTCTATAAATAGCAGTGTAATCTTCTCATTTGTTTAATCATGCAAATTGGTGAAATAACCAACTTTCCTGCCAAAATCCTTCTTTTAAAATTATGTTACAATTATGTTATTCTTCTTTCATTCAGTTACAAATCCACAGTTATTATAATGGTATAAGAGCTTAGATCCTGAATAAGCTCACCATTAACACATCAATTACAACGATCAAACCTTCTTGAAAGCAAGCTCAAATCAGCTCTTGATCAAAATGGGTCAAAACTAATTAAAATCACTCAATTTAATCAATTCACAATTAAAACAGTTACAAAATGTTTAAGCATCAATCAATCATTCAGTGCACATCAAAAACATTTCCAAATCTTGATTACTGATATACACATCAACTCTCATGATACAAACTTCACCCACCACAGATTCAGATTAATTTCAGAGCATCCATTGTTCTTGTTTACCTTTTGATCATCCTGGATGGTACTGATTTTAAAGAAGCTAACAGGGTCTGATAACTTTAGTTCATAGAGGAGATCAATGGTTATTGCTTTGAATGCAAAGAACAAGATGAAGATTGTCAATAGAGACTTTGCAGAACCAGGTATAACCTCTCCAATTAGAGCTCTTTGGGAAAGGAACAATGATATGATCATTTCTTGGATATTGAATATTGTGATTGAGCAAATAGGAAATAGTCTAAATTTCATCAATTTTGTGAACAAATTATGGCTTGAATTACAAGAACACTATGCTCAAATTGATGGACATAAAATTTATCAATTACAAATCGACACTTTTCAGTTAAAATACATATTGATGAACTATTAGAGGTTTATTATCACAAACTGAAAGGGTTATTGGATGAATTTGATGCACTTGAGGCTCCATAGTTATGTACTTGTGTTTGCAACTGTGATAATGGTAAAGAAAATAGAGAAATGGATCAGAGGAAAAGATTAGTTCAATTTTTAATGGGGCTTGATGATAGTTACTCAAACATCAAAGGTCGAATTCTTCCATGCAACCTCTAAATATAGTTGTGAAAGCCTTATACATGGTCAAACAAAGAAGAGAAAACAAAGAGAAGGGGCCCATATTACCTAAACCTGCAATTGCCTATATAATTTTCCTTCTATACACAAACAGTATATGTCCTACAACATCGACAACATCAACAAGAAGTACATTGCAAAGGGTTTCTAACAGAACAAATTTCACTCTAGGGGTGTCATCTGCTCAAGTTGAAGAAAATAGTTTCTTTAGGAAAGGGGGTCATTATGGTAACTGTGGCAAAGAAGGTCATACCAAAGAATAGTGTTACAAGATTGTTGGTTATTGAGTGGGACATCTTACATGGAAAAGTTCAACCAAAGGCTTACAGACCTCAAACTCATGAATACAAGCCCAGTAGAACAGTTAACATGGTGGTAAATCAAGATGAGGGGACTAATTCACAAATTGTTAAACAAAATGCTATGCAATCTGCTTAACCAAACAGTCCTTTTGATGTTCACATGACCGCAAGAATGAATCAACTCCAAAATCAGCTAAATCAAGTTCTCCTAATGTTGCAGAACAATCAGAAGGGACCACAACATGGTATATTTTCCACTTTAAGTCTTGGTTATTCCTAAATTCCTTGCCATCATTAATTATCTATTCTTAAAAGTCTTGGATCATTGTTAGTGGTGCCACATTATCACATATGCACCCATATCATTGTACATGATAGGATATTACACATACTAGCTACACCTATATATGTCACACTACCAAATAGTCATAACACCAAAGTCACAACTTGTGGATCTATAGTGATTAATACCCACATCACCCTCATAAATGTACTTTACATTCCTTTATTTTCATACAATCTTATCTTAGTAAGCAAATTACTTAAAGGGACAACCATTTCACTCTTCCTCACTGACTTATTTTGTAAATTTTCATGGGACCTGAGCAAGAGTGATTGCTTTTGGCACCCTGTGTAATGGCGTCTCTATTGCTACCCATTGCCCACTGATACCACTTATCACACCATACATTGTCTGCAACCACAAGCAACAACAATCTCTCTCTAGCATTATAGGATAGGTCACTCTTTAGTACTTGTTTTGAAACAAATAAGCTGTCTTTCATCATTCATGAAATGTAACTCAACTTTCAACTGTGATGTCTATATGTTAGCCAAACATCATGCTTTACCTTTTAATTCAAGCACTTCTTATGCAAAATCATTGTTTGATCTTATTCATGTTGATGTTTGGGGACCTTATAAACACACCATTATAAACAAATGTAGATACTTCCTAACCATAGTGGATGATCACTCAAGAGCAACCTGGACATACCTCATGCCAAGAAAACATCATACTATCACTCACATTAAGTCATTTCACTCATTCATACTTAATGAGTTCAAAATCCATATAAAAACCATAAGGAGTGACAATAGAACTGAATTTCTTCACTCTACACTTAAAGAATTTTTCTAAAAGAATGCCATCATAAATCAAACCTCATGTCCAACATACCATAACAGAATGCTAGAATAAAGAGAAAACACAAACAACTTCTTGAAATAGCCAGAGCTTTAAAATTCCAAGCCAATTTTCCCATTCATTTTTGGGGATATTGCATTATCATAGCTACATGCCTAATAAACAAACTTCCATCCATTGTTATTTCAAATAAATCACATTTTTGGTGATGGACCAAACCCATCCATCACTGTTGATCACCTTTGAACCATTGGTTGTAGGCTTATATTCATCCCCACAAACCTGATTAAATTGCACCAAGATCCATACCTGCTATCCTTATTGCTACCCACATACATCAAAAGTGCGTATCTCCTTTATGATCCCAAAACCTAAAACGTGCATACCAGCATACATGTAACATTTGATGAAACAAACTTTCCTTTTCATACACACATCACCACAACTTCATAACCACAAACATCTATCACTACAGATCCCACCACCATTCCATTTTTTCCTACTCCAATACCGTCCAATAATACTCCTACATCAGATCCCATTACACCTCCATACAACACTCCCATCACACCAGAACAACCTTCAACTCCAATATCCAAAAATAACTCTAATCACTCTCATGAAGAACCCTTACCAACATCATATGAACCATCTTCAAAATCAATCTCTCAATCTTCACCATCAATACCTATACCCCCTCCTCCACTAATTCCA
Source organism: Tanacetum coccineum (assembly GCA_026074375.1). NCBI lineage: Eukaryota > Viridiplantae > Streptophyta > Magnoliopsida > Asterales > Asteraceae > Tanacetum > Tanacetum coccineum. The sequence continues at coordinate 61,302 of BQNB010007574.1, forward strand.
CCTCTCAGACAATCCACAAGAAAAAACAATACCAGTCACTTTAAAATACTTTCATCATAACATATCCACTTCCAAAGTCAATACAATTTCCACCAAATCCAAACACCACTTCACTAACTACATCAACTACTTAAACATCCAATCACCCAAACACATACATTTAATCAACAACATTAACAAAGTCACTGAACCACATACATACAAACAAGCTTCCAAAGATCTTAAAGGGATAGATGCTATGAACAAATAGATCCAGTCTTTAGAGTTAAATGATACTTGGGAACTTGCTTTACATCCTGCTAACAAAGCACCCATTGGGTGCACATGGGTCTTTAAAATCAAATATCATGTAAATGGCACCATTGAAATATTCAAGGCAAGATTGGTGGCTAAAGGGTATACACAGCAGGAAGGAATAGACTACAAAGAAACATCTGCTCCAGTTGCAAAAATGGTTTCAGTGAGAGCTTTACTTGCTTTGGCAATCAACAAGAACTGGTTCAGTCAAAATGCCTTCCTTCATAGAGATCTCCATGAAGAAGTTTATATGTCCTTTCCACCGGGCTACTCTAAACACTCACCACCAGGCACAGTCTATAAGCTCTAGAAATCCCTTTATGGGTTAAAACAAGCAAATAGACAATGGTTCACCGAACTCTCCTCATTTCTTATCATCCTTAACTTCAAGCAAAGCTATGCAAACACCTCTCTTTTCACTCTAACTCAAGAAGGACATACTATCATGCTACTTGTGTATGTAGATGATATTTTGATTTCTTGAGAGCATCAACATCTTCTTATCTACATCAAAGCTCAACTTCAGACAACAAGTACAGCAAAATATCTGGGTGATTTATACTACTACCTAGGAGTGGAATTCACTAAGAAATTCATCAGGTGACTATGCAGAGAGAAAGTATGCTTTGTATCTTCTACATCAAGCTGAAGTTCTCATTGAGAAGCTTTCATATTCCTTTAAATCCTACCTTCTCCCTTTATTGACACTGATGAGATCCTTTAGCAGAACAAGATAGCTTCTTACTTTAAGAACCTTAGTTGGAAAGCTAATTTTTCTATTCCTTCATCAAGACCTTGATCTTATCATTTGACAGCTAAAAACTTAGTCAATTCTCCTAACAGCCTTAGGATTACCCACAATAAAGCACTCACATAGAGTTCTTGTGACATCTAAGCGCTGTCTTGGTCAGAACTATATTTCCTATCAAGAATTTACTATATCCTCATTGCTTATTGTGATTGTGAATGGGCACTTGTCCCTTTTCTAGAAGTTTCATTCTCTGGTTATGCATTATTTTGCTAGGCCATTTGCCTTATCTCATGGATATCAAAGAAGCAAACTGTGGTTTCCAGGTCCTCCACAGAAGCTGAATATAGAGCTTTAGCAGACTGCACTTGTGAACTTTCATGGTTAACATGTCTCTTTCAGGATCTACATCTTCTGGCCTTTATCGATTTTGAAAAACCAAATTATGTTTATAAACTTAAAAAGGCTTTGTATGGTCTTAAGAAAGCTCCCAAGGCTTGGTATGATAGACTAAAATCACTTTTGTTAAAAAATGAATATTCAATAGGAATGGTCGACAACACACTTTTTACTAAGAAATTAAAGTCACATCTCATCATAGTTCAAATATATGTCGATGACATTATATTTGGTTCCACGTGTCAAAACTTGTGTGATGATTTCACAAAAATCATGCATGATGAGTTTGAAATAAGTATGATGGGGGAGTTGAACTTCTTCTTAGGTCTTCAAATAAAACAAATGAAAGACGAGATACTTTTCAATCAATCCAAGTACATCAAGGAGATGTTAAAGAAGTTCGGGTTGGAAGATTCTAAACCAACCAAGATGCCGATGTCAATGGAGATCAAGCTAACTAAGGACGATGAAGCCGACTTCGTGGATAGCACTAAATATCGAGGTATGATTGGTAGTTTACTTTATTTAATCGCAAGTAGGCCCGATATTATGTTTAGTGTTTGCTTATGTGATCATTTCCAAGAAAATCCTAAGACTAACAACTTAAAAGCCATTAAGCGTATATTTAGGTATATTAAGGGAACTAACCACTTAGGATTATGGTATCCGAAAGGAACTGGAATAGAAACTATAGTTTATGCCGACTCCGACCACGCGGGCGACTACGTTGATCGAAAAAGCACTAGTGGCATTTGTACATTCATAGGATGTTGTTTAACATCTTGGTTCTCTAAGAAACAAACGACCCTTACTATCTTCACGACCGAAGCCGAGTACGTGTTCGCCGGAAAGGCGTGTCAACAAGCACTATAGATGAAACAAGCTCTCATCAACTACGACATACGCCTCGACGATGTTCCTATTATGTGCGACAATAAAGGCGCAATCGACTTAAGAAGAAACCCCGTACAACACTCTAGAACTAAACACATAGAAATCCGTCACCACTTTCTTCACGACAACGTCCAAAAGGGCAATATTTCTATCGAGAAAGTTGTATCCAAAGAAAAATTATTGGGTTCAGTTTCTGAGCCCTTCAGTATATTTAAACATAAAATCCCTTAAGTATTACTCAAGCTGAAGTCTTTCAGCTTGAGTCGCTAAAGGCTCTTCAGCATCAGCTCTTCAGGTCCTTAGAAGACTGGGAAGTATCTTCATTTTAGTTTATGCAGCGGTACAGAAACTGAAGAAGGCTTTTGAAAGAGCTTCAGTTCAGCTTGGTTGACAATTCCAAGTTGAGCGTAGTCTATCTCCTTAATAGAAGTTTGAAACGTTTGTTTCACTTCTAGAAGGTTTACAAAGCGAGAAAAAGATTGCTTTATGTCAAAAGGAATAAAGCAATCTCCTTGGGAAAAGGTGCTTCTAAAGTTGGCATAGAAGTACAACAACTTTCCTCAAAGGATTGTACATGGTACTTTAGAGCACGTCTGCATTAAATGGTATCTCAACCACCCATTGGATGCATGACACACGTACTAGGTTAACTTGTAAACCCTAATCCCTTTGCCTATAAAAGGAAAGGGATTCCCAGAGTAAATATTATCTCTTTCAATTAATGTGATACACATTGAAGAGTTTATTTATCTCTCAAACAAACTAAATAGAAACTGATGAAGCTGAAGCTTCAGTTCTAGTCGAATAGTTTATTTTCTTATTTCTCATAACTTTAGTTAGAGAATAAGTTCGAAGGAGATAACACCCCAACTGTCATTCAACCACCTTGCTATTCCGCAAGCAAGGCGTGTCATAGATTCTTTATTTGATTCTAATAAGAAGTTATACGTTGAAAAGTACTTATGTGTGTTTTAAAATTGTTCTTTATATTCTTCATATATATATATATAGGAATGGGATCGTGAGAAAACCTAATCTCGGTGGAAAACCCAGAAAACTCAAACAGATGCCCTAAAAATACTAAACAGATGCCCTAAAAATCTTTTATATAGCCTCTTCAGGATTAGGGCATCTGTTTACTTTTTTTAGTGCATCTGTTTAGTTTTCTAGGTTTTCTCGCAAAATATGGTTTTCTCTAGAACCCATCCCTATATATATATATATATATATATATATATATATATATATATATATATATATATATATCGAGAGAACACTTGAGGCTGAGGAAAAATCCTGTCCATTTCAATTGGAATAATACAATATCTAAGAGTCGCCCGCCTTCCTCCCCCCCCTCTATGCCCTCCATTATTGGTTACCCCTTGACCTCAATTGAAAACATCATTTCAACGGTCTTTATATCCCTATGACAGCTTGGTCAATCGGCAAAGGAACAAACCAGAAGGACAATGGACTGCTAATGAGAGGAACGGCTTGCTAACTTAGATCATGTGACCTCAAAAGTCCTCATTGTTGGACTAAATCTCCTTAATGTTGTTTGGGAGTTTACTGTGCTTTTATTGATGTTAATGTCTGCTCAGTCAATGTTAGCTTAGTGCTGTATAGAATTTCAATGATATGAAAATCTATTTAAGTGTTTAAGACTGCTAGTGGAAGTTACAACTACCAGTATAAAGTTACTATTGCTAGAGGAAGTTACTACTGCTAGAGGAAGTTACTACTGTTAGTGGAAGTTAAGACTGTTCAGAGATAAAGACTGGAAAATATGCTAAGTAGTTACTACTGCTAGTACAAAGTTACTACTGTTGGTGTAAAGTTACTACTGCTGAGGAGTTAATGCTACTGGTGAAGAAGTTAGTACTGCCTGCTGCGTAGTTAGTACGCTTATTGTGATTTGTATGTGATATTTTGGTTTTTAAAAGATATGTATAAACTTTTTTGTTTAAAAGATTTGTTTTTACTTAGGAAAGTATTGTAAGCCTAGGGCATACATTAGAGTTTGATATAGAAAAATATAAGAGATCATTTATAGATTATCATAGCTTCAAGGTCCTTTACCTAATACTTTGAGTTTATTCGTATTTATTATTATAATATTGGTGCTTTTGTTTGTTGACTTATCATGCTCATATAATTACTTGTTGTTTTCATTGATTAGTCTTCGTAATATTAAAGATTAGATTCTGCATAATCTTTAATACATTCAAAGTTTCTACTATAGTTGTTTTAGATTTATTTAATATAACGAAACTTTATACAAGCTTAAGGAATTCAATCTATTGAAGTGGGATCAACAAGTGGTATCAGAGCTGTTGATTTGAAAAAATTTGCTAAAAGTAATGAATCCAGATTCTGCACACATGGTGTGATTGCATCAATGTTCCCATGCTCAAAACCGGAGTGAATTTGTGTTATGGAGGATGAGGATTTGAACAATACATCCAGATGATAGACTATGCACTGTGGGAACTCATAGAAAATGGTGCAACCTTGCCAAAAACACAAATGGTAGAAGGTGTTATGATTGTGATGCCTATTACATTTGCTGAAGATAAGGCTCAGAGAAGATTAGAAGTGAAGGCTAGAAGTACTTTAATAATGGGCATTCCCAATGAACATCAGTTAAAGTTTAACTCTATTTAGGATGCTAAGCAGTTGCTGAAAGCTGTAGAAAAGAGATTTGGTGGGAATGCAACTACTAAGAAGACTTAAAGAAATCTCTTAAAACAGCAATATGAAAACTTCACTGCTCCAAGCTCAGAGATGCTTGATCAAACCTTTGATAGGCTTCAAAGCGTGTGTGTCAGTTGGAGCTTGTGGCTTGAAAGTTCTTAAGAAGTTTAATCAAATAGTTATTAAGAAGCTTGTCACTGAGTGGAAAACACTCATGCCTGTTATGTGGAGGAATAATAAATGATTTGGATACAATGGCATGGATGGATCTCTTACAACAACCTTTAAGGTGTATGAACCATGAAGTCAAAAGGAATGTCGAGTTCAAGTTCAGCCAAGGTGTAGTGACTTACAAGAGTCCGAGTCTCCTTGATGGTAACTTTAGACGTAAACCCGACTTGTTACACCCAAACGTGTATAATGTTAAGCTTCAAAGCTTGGTATACCCGACCCTTAGCTCGCGTACTCTCCTTAACAACCTTGTACGTGACTTTAGAGGTTTTCTTAAATCCTTAGTGACCCAATTGGGTCGTGTATGGTTCGGCTTTAGTGAGTGACGAGTGATTTAGAGGGTAAGGAGGTTGTTTTAGCTTGAGAGAGATTAAGGGTTTGTAAAAATGTATTAAGTGTAGTTGAGGAGTGTTATTTATAGGCAAGTGAGCTTAGTCACATCTCTTAGTCCATACAAAACCAAAACCGTGCCATTAAGAAGTAGTTTTCGTGTATTCTTAGTTAGTCACACATGTTTTTTAGCTAAACCACTAAGTACAAGTATTAATGAGAGGGTTTGTACAAGATCCTTGCTTAGCTAGCAAATCTTATGTCTTGGTGTTCTTTTCTTGATAGATCGCGGCACAAAGAGAGCAAGAGAAGCAAAGTGGTTATTATCCATTGTGTCAAGTATCATTAGGGGACCATTAGGACACAACTTAATTGCCTAGAATATGTACATGTACTTTTAAGATTTATTAGGGAGATTTGCTAGTAATTAAATTCACCAAGGACGATTTTTGTGGGTTTACTTGCCCATACTCGGCATTAAAGGGATATAAACACAAGACTTGATTAAGTTTTGTGTTTAGGCTTTTAAAGTGGGTATTGGTTTGAGTCTAGGTAAGTCTAGGTATTTCCGGGGTGCGTCCAAATGTATTTTATCGCGAAACGTAACCCTTTTACGTGACCAATAAAAATAAAATACTCAAAGTACAATAATTATTCTTAAAATAATTATTCCTTACTTGGTTGATGTAAACCTTAATTTATTTGGTGACCGTTTACATTCATTGATTATTTCTAGTCTACGCGGTTTAGCTCGAAAGTAACCAGTTAAAAGTAACCGCGTATCGAACTAAAATAAATAGTGATCATTAGTATAGTCGTACAATGACACAAAAATGAGAAATGTTACAGAGATGAGTTTGTTAATAAGCCTGTTGTTGAGAACTGTAAAGCTATTTCTAGTGAAAAAGAGCCTAAGGTAGTTAGGAAGAACAATGATTCCCTAATTATTGAAGAATAGGTGTCTGTTAATGAGGAAGAGGATGTGTCTCAGCCTAAAATTGAAAAGAAAATAGTTATACCTAGTATTGTTAAGAAAGAGTTTGTCAAATCTAAACAACAAGAAAAATCTACTAGGAAAACTGTTAAACAAGTTGAGCAACATAGGCAAAACACTTACAGTCCAAGAGGCAATCAAAGAAATTGGAACAATATGATGTCTCAAAAACTAGGAAGCAATTTTGAGATGTTTAATAAGCCCTGTTATGTGTGTGGAAGCTTTGATCATCTGCAAGTTGATTGCAATTACCATCAAAAACTGTTTCAAAATCAAAGGATGGTAAAACCTATTTGGAATAATGCTCAAATGGTGAATCATCAAAACTTTGCTAAAAAAGACTCACCCATGTGCTAAAATAAACTTAGTTCTAAGAGCAGTACTAATGAAGTCTGGTTTAGTATCAATTAATATTGCTAGACAAGTTAATACTACTCACTCAAAACAACAGTGAATGCTGGTAGACCAAAGTCATATCTTTCTAAAACAGCATATTCAACTGTTAAGAGGCCCATTCATAAGAACACAACATTCAAAAACAGTAATATTGATAAAAGGGTTAATACTGTTAGTGGTAAAAAAATTAATACTGCTAGGCGAAAAGCAATGGTTAATGATATTAAGGAAAATAGTTTTAATGCTGTTAAGGCCTCAGCTTGTTGGGTTTGGAAATCAAAGACTAAAGTTTTAGACCATGTTTCTAAACAAAATAGTGCATCAATCACGCTAAAGAAGTTTGATTATATTGATGCACAAGACAGACCCAAGTCAGTGAGGGCTTAGGTCCCCAAAAGAAACTGATTTTCTTATCTAATGTGCAGGGCAGTCCACAAATAGATTTATAGGATCAAGGAGTGATTGATAGTGGATGCTCAAGGCACATGACAGGGAACATGTCCTATCTTACAAACTATGAAGAGATAGATAGAGGATATGTTGCTTTTAGAGGGAACCCCAAAGGAGGGAAAATTACAGGAAAAGGTACACAGTCTAATGGTTTTGCATTTACAAAAGCAAGTGATAATGCAGTTCAAGCTAGAAAGGAGACAAAACCTGTCAAAAATTACATTTTACTACCATTATGGACTGTTGATCCACCATATTCCCAAGATCCAAAGAGTTCTCATTATGATGGATCCAAACCTTCAAGTGATGATAAAAAGAAGGTTGATGAAGATCCAAGAAAAGATAGTGAATGTAATGATTAAGAGAAAGAAGATAATGTTAATGGTGCTAACACTGTTAATGTTGCTGGCACAAATGAGGTTAATGTTGTTGGTGGAAAAACAAGCATTGAACTTCCATTTTATCCAAATATGTCTGCTTTGGAATATTATAGCATATTTGACCTCTCAAGAGATGATGAAGATGATGGTGCAGAGGTTGACATGAAAAATTTAGATACAATAATCCAAGTGAGTCCTATTCCAACTACAAGAATTCATAAAGATCATCCTCTTGAACAAGTGATTGGAGATTTGCAATCAGCTACACAAACAAGAAAGATGTTAAAAAATTTGAAGGAACATGGGTTTGTTAGTACTATTCAACAAAGAACAAACCATAAAGACCTTCAAGACTGCTTGTTTGCTTGCTTTTTATCACATGAAGAACCCAAAAAACATAATTCATGCATTAAAGGATCCAAGCTGGATATAGGCTATGCAGGAAGAGCTTCTACAATTCAAGTTACAAGAAGTTTGAACTTTAGTGGATTTACCAAATGGAAAAAGGCTATAGGAACTAAGTGGGTTTTCAAGAATAAAAAGGATGAAAGTGATATTATGATAAGAAATAAAGCAAGATTAATTGCTCAAGGATACACACAAGAAGAAGGGATTAACTATGATGAAGACTTTGCCCCTATGGCAAGAATTGAAGCAATTAGGCTATTTTTAGCTTATGCTTCATTTAAAGATTTTATGGTGTATCAAATGGATGTAAAAAGTGTTTTTCTCTATGGGAAGATTGAAGAAGAGGTGTATGTATGTCAACCACCAGGATTTGAAGATCCAGACTTTCCTGATAGAGTATACAAGGTTAAAAAAGCACTGTATGGACTACATCAAGCTCCTAGAGCTTGGTATGAAACCTTGTCAACATATCTGTTGGACAATGGGTTTCAAAGAGGGAAAATTGACAAGACCTTATTCATCAAAAGGCACAAAGGTGATATTTTGCTGGTCCAAGTTTATGTGGATGATATCATCTTTGGTTCAACAAAGAAGGAGCTATGCAATGCATTTAAGAAGTTGATGCATGAGAAATTTCAGATGAGTTCTATGGGAGAACTTACATTCTTTTTGGGATTACAAGTGCAGCAGAAGAAGGATGGCATATTTATTAGTCAAGATAAATATGTTGTTGAAATTTTAAAGAAATTTGGGTTTATAGAAGTCAAGACTGCAAGCACACCAATGGAAACTCAAAAGCCTCTACTCAAGGATGAAGATGGTGAAGAAGTGGATGTTCATATGTATAGGTCAATGATTGGTTCATTGATGTATCTTACATCTTCAAGACCTGACATCATGTTTGTAGTGTGTGCCTGTGCTAGATACCAAGTCAATCCAAAGGTTTCACATCTTTATGCTGTGAAAAGGATTTTTAGATACTTAAAAGGTCAACCAAAATTAGACCTTTGGTATCCAAAAGATCGTCCTTTGATTTGGTAGCATACACTAATAGTGATTATGTTGGAGCAAGCTTGGATAAAAAGTCTACAACAGGAGGTTGTTAATTCTTTGGATGTAGATTAATATCATGGCAGTGCAAGAAACAGTCAGTGGTTGTAAATTCCATAACAAAAGTTAAGTATGTGGCTGCTTCAAGTTGTTGTGGACAAGTGCTTTGGATTCAGAATCAACTATTTGATTATAGGTACAATTTTATGCATACCAAGATCTTTATTGATTATAACAGTACTATTTGCATAATTAAAAATCTTGTTTTTCATTAAAAAACAAAGCATATAGAGATCAGACATCATTTTATTAGAGATTGCAATGAAAAGAAATTGATTCAAATGGTCAAAATCCATACTGTAACAATCTGAGTTTCAGATCAACGTTTATCCCGAGCTAAGATAATTATTTTTGCGATGTAAATAATTATAGTCGTTTATGCTATGTAAGGTTTGATGAGAATTTCCTTCGATAAGGTCATTTCAAACCGTGGTTGAGTTTCTATTTGTTTTTAGTGTCTAAGAAAGTCCAAAAAACGTATTTTGTTGCCCCGAGAGCGTAAATATGTTATTTTTGTATTTTACAACGTTTCCCTGAGTTTTTGTAAAAACTATGTTTAAAGGTCGTGTTTTACGAGGTTTAATGATTATTAAACGTTTTAAAGAAAAATTAGTGGAACGGATTTAACATATTTATTAAAAGTGGTATGACCCGAGTTTATGGCCAATTTTATTTATAAAAAACCATTTTGTACTAGTTTTAAAAGGACTTGAGAAAGGAAGGACTAAAATTGCAACTTTGCTAAACTTCATTTCTATAAATAGGCACCAACACTCACATTATTTACTATTAGCAAAATTGTTTTCTTTCTCCTTGTTCTTCCTCTCCACGACCGGCCATCAACAAACACACACAATCTATTGATTTTCTTAACATGCAATACATTCAATTTATACAATTTTAATCCTTGTTTCAAGAGCTACATTTCCTACTAAAGAAACCTTACATGCATTAAGTTTTGAAGAAGTTAGATTTTGGGTCAAGTTCTTATGATTTTGATCTAAAAGGAAGGTCACTAGTTGCTAGATAAATGTTATTGTGAGTTGGTTGTGTTGAAAAAGGTTTTGGTTTGTGGTTTAGGTTGGTCATCCGTACGGTTTAACAACGGGGGGGGAAACCAAATTGATTTTTATCCTAGCTTTGTGAGCACTTATTTATGTTTATGTGTTGATTTAATTTGATGTTATTACATATATATGGTTATTGCTAGATGATTCAAGTGCGGAAAATATTGAAAGCGTGTATTGTAATTGACTAAGGTTTGATGGTTTTGGTATAATTATATAGACTAGTTAAGCGTATTTTGATAGTCAGATTATGTTGAAAATGTCATTTTATTGGGTTTTGGGTTGACTTTGTTTGACCAGAAACTTTGACTTTACCGTGGCGTGTCAAGAAATTTTTGAAATATAATTTAGGCCTTTGTAACTCCTAAAAATGAACATTTTACTGCCGAGTCAAGTTTGCGTATTTTTGTGGTAAAAATCAACTACGAAGTTTGACTTTTGAAAGTCAAACTTGCGTAAACTTTTGAATAAAGTTTATAATAAGTAAAGCATTTATAATGTTAGTTAATTGATAACGAAATATGAGGTTCGGATTATACTATCCTTACTTTCGGCAAACTTTCTAAAAATGAAAACTTTATGGAAAAGTGGTAATATTGTTAAGTGCGTCAAGATAAAATGTATTACGTCGCACTTGGAGATTTTAGTATATGATTTTATTTACGTAATAGTAATAAGTATATATAAATTCAAGTATGCAATATATGATTTAATATACTTTTAGTCACGTACCGCTATATATGTATTATATAGGTCGCGATTAGACGTGAAGTTACTTGCGCTTGATTGATTTGGATCTTTGCTTAAGGTGAGTTCATAGCCTCGCATTTAAAGCTTTTAATTGTTTTAAAACCCGCGAGGGGGATGCATGTTTGTTTTATAAAATCAAACACATATGATTTTACGGTATGTTGGACCCGATTACGAGTTTGTTTCCGCATAAGTTGGTATTGTCGAAGTCCCTTATTTCATGAACCGTTAATTTCCTTATGAGGTGAATGCTAATGCATTAAATATATCTATTGGGTTTGACAACCCTGTCCGGGGTATTAATCCGTAGGTGAGCACCCTGTAACGGACATTTTGTATTTAGAAATGTAGTAGGTATATGACAATAATACCTTGTTTTGGGGCACTTTAACATATGAAATGCCATATGTACTGTTAACGTTCGGTGTCATGAGCTTAATGCGTGAAAGAAAAGAAGTTGATATACATTGCATTTGTTGCTTTGTTTTCCCGAGAACTAATTATGTTTTCAAAGATGATTGTTATTAATTATTTTAAACTCTATGCATTTCACTCAACTTTGTTGTTGACGTTTTAAACATGTTTTATCCCAGGTAACCAAGGATGAAGGCAACGATAGCGTGGAGGAGTCGTGCGTGTGATGGATTTATGGAAAGACTACTTGTGTGTTCCGGTCTTTCAAAAACTATGTCTTAAATTGTGTTAAAACAATGTCTTTTATTTGAAACAATTGTCTTTCAAAAGTTGTAATAGACGGTGGTTACGATTCTGTGGGGACCTAAGGCATTTTAACTTTGATTAATAATGGAACACATGTTTGGTAAAACGTCTCATTTGGGTCATTTTCTATTATCTTGGTGAATGGTGCTATTTAGTAACGCCTAATTGCTAATTCGGTTGTGCAACCCAATGTACGTTAGGTGGGGTGTTACAGAGTGGTATCAAGAGCCTAAGGTTATAGAGAACTAGGTCGAGTCTTTTTTGAAAACCTAAACTATAACACTTCTACACGCACGCTAAGACTCCTCGTTGCCATTGGTTACCTATAGAAAGAAAAGGTAAATTTATTTGATTATTATGTATAGGTATATTTACGTATGTGTCATATGTATAATTAAATGGTTAAGTATGGATATATTTATGCATGTGTTGGATGCATAAATTGTTATGTATTGGTGCATTTATGCATGTGTTGTATGCATAGAATGCCATGTGATTATATGATAACTCTCATTATATATGTTAGAAATATAATTGAGGTATACGCAAAATGAGAATGTCACGGATTGTGAATTTTTATTTGTTGTGCTTTGATGCGAACTATTATTTTGATAATAATGTTTCAATGATAATAAAAGGTGATACGCTATGAAGTATTGTATGATATTTTTAGATTATCATGGTGAACATAATTCCTCCCGATCACGTGGATGATGTACCTGTTGTTGAGCCGAATCAACATGATGATATTCCTGTTGTTCCCGAGCCTATCTTAGTGGATGAAGACGAGGACCCGGAAGAAGACAAATTTGAGGAAGAAGAAGATCCTCAAGAAGAAGAAGATGATATGGAAGTCGACATCGAGGAAGATGAGAATGAGCCAGAGTTGACATATCCTTATGAAGAGGTGGATCCTCTTAACCCTCCGCCGCCTACTTCTGAGTCTGAACCTAATGATGAGATTGAGGTTGAGGATACGGTTGAGTCTGAGGATGGGATTGTTCCTGCTAGCGTCCATGAGGTAGGTGAATCGTCTACTGTTCATTTTCTTCGTGAGGACAGTGATGGTCTATTGCCTGGTCTCATGAGGAGGGACATTAACTCTTGTTTGGTCAGATGGCTTCTCTTTCAAGATGATTGTGTGGTCGCGAGACGACGCATGCATTAGTCGAGAAGAAAGGAAAAGCAAAGGACAAGTACTATGGTAAGTTGATTTTGGACTTGGGTAATGAAGTACGTTCTAGTGTGTAGCAAGGAACGGCTGCAATGGAAAAGCTAGTTGAAAAGCTTGGTAATGCTGAAGATAAGGTTGAGTGTAAGAGATTGAAGAAGGAACTTGAAGAAGCAAGGTTTAGCAACACATTCCTTCGTATGCAGAATGAACAAGTTGAGAGAGATCTCTATTGGACTAGAGTTCGAGCTCATGAGTTCTATCAAGAAATGATTCATAGAGGATTTGTGTTTGAAGAAAGACCGAATGAAGCTATCAATGTTCTGATTGAAGATGAGAAGAGTCCAGTATCTGAGTCGCGAGGATCTCCTCATGATTCTTTGTATTTTAGTTTCAATTGTAGTTTCTCTTGTTGTGTAATCACTAAAATGGATCCTCAGTTAGTAGAATTAGTGCTATTGGTTGTAACGATTTGTATCATTTTATGAAACAATGCAACTATGTATTAACTCTCTTGTGATGAAAAATGAATGACTATCTTTTGATTACTACTTGATGTTGTGTGACTGTTGTTGTGATTGATTTGTCATTGTACTGGTATGTGCTTAATTACCTATAAAAACAAGCCTAAATGACCAAAAACGGACATAAAATGCCAAATATATATGTGTTTTGCTATTTGTGTTGTGCAGGTAACAGATATTCACTAAAGGAAAAAACGAATCCAAAACCGACAAAACCAAGCACGAGAATGAAAAGACTATGAAAAGTCGAAGCCAAAGACGTGTGCATCTTAAATGGGCTAACCCGCACCCAAGTTAATGGGCCGGGTCAGCCTATTAATCATCAATTATAAGCTTTAAGCTTTTAAGCCTTTATAAAAAGCCCAAATCCAAAACCATATAACCCGGCCCAAATATAAGCCCAACATAACATTTAGCCATAACATCCTTTAAAGGGATTACACAGTTAGTCCTTCAGGGATTACACAGTTAGTCCTTAAGGACTAACACCATTAATCCTAAACCTAACAAACCCCTTAACACCGTTATCCCCAAAACAAACACACCCCCTTTCCCGCCAAGAGCACTATCATCTGTCTCTTTCAATTCGACCCTGCACCTAAGGCAAAACCCCACCCCTACAAGAAGACAAGTCCACCATGGCAATCCCATGAAGACCCATTGGCTGATGGAACAAGGACAAAATATTAAGGGCTCAGATTATACTACTTGGAGCCAAAGCAAAATGGATGGCTAAGATGATGGTTTCGAGCTCACTCACACAAGAAACACACCTCTCATACCTCTCACAGAAGTAGCACAGATTGAAGACCTAGATGCTTCCTCTTTGGGCTATAAATAGAGGGCTTATTCTCATGGTTAGGGTGTTCTTTTTCTTGTATTTTTTTTATAGTTTTTAAGCTTATTGTTATTTCCTTTCAAGTATTTTAAACGTTTTAAAGTATTAATGAAAGTTGATGTATTTTAAGAAATTCATGTTTGATCCTTTGTTAAGTTATTTAAGCTTTAAGCCATGAAAACAGCTTATGACCTCACCTAAAGCTTCACTAAGCTTTAAGTTTCTTATTCCTTAAACTGTTTTGGTTCTTGCTTATTTAAAATTGTTGTCTTTAAAATCCACCAAAAATCACTCAAAAAGAGCTTTTATGGATGATAAGCCAATTCTATAAGGGCTTATGGGTTTTACTAGCTTATCTTTGATAAGCTGGAGCTTGTAGATCAGCTCATTAAGAGCTTATTTGCCCTTGTTTAGAGCAAAGGGCAAGGTACTCTCTCCTTTTCATTTTTAGCTTAAAAAGTGCTTATTGCTTATTTACTGTTTAAAAGTGCTTATTTATGCTTATTATTATCTTGAGTTGATAGTTAGTGCTTATTTGTGGTTTTAATATCATTAGTTCATCTTTTAATATAAACTGTCCAAAAAATCAAAAATATGCCTTTTGCTTATAGCTTATTGTAAATTGCTTACTTATAGTTAAAAAGTGCTTAAAAGATCCTAATATAACTTGTCCTTTATCTGTTTTAGCTTTTAACAACTTATATAACACTCTTGTAAGCTTAAAAATGCCTTTTAAACCTGTTAGGGGGTGTTTGGCACAAGCAATACTAACCAAGGTTAGTACTGTTTGATGGCCTTTTGACCCTTAAGCCAAGTTTGATAAGCTTAAACTAAGCTTATAAATCTGTTTTCATAAGTTTACAAAGGTTAAAATTAGTTTTAAGGTTTCATATAGCATTAGTGTGAATCTGTAGACTTTAAGCTTATTAAAATAGCTTATGTGATAAGTACTTTGAAAACAGCTTATAAGTGTTGGTTTTGTGTGGTTTATGGTTTCTAACTGCAGTAGAAGTAATGTGGTAAAGTTTTGAAATGGTGTATTGAGTTTTTAATAAAATTTGTCATAAGTTGTTAAGTCACAGTTTTAAAAGTCTAAAATCCACTTTTCAATCTTAAATTTAGTCAAGTAAATGTTAGTTTTAAGATCTGAAAATAATAGCATAGTTAGTTTATAGTCTAAAGTCAATCTGTTTAAGCTTATTTAGTGGTTTAGTGCTTATTTAGTCATCTGAATTACAGGCTGCAAGTAGCATTTCATTTTGCATAAAAAAATTAGAAAAACCAAAAATATAGTTTTTAGTGTAAACACCAATATTTAGTAGCTCACAACTAGCTTATAAATTTTTCAAAATGCTTATTTTTGGCTTATTCTAGTAGTTTATAGGATAAAGTTAATCTGTTTGAGGTTTGAAGAATTAGCTTATTGGTTATCTAGCTTAATAGTAGCTTAAAAGTACCTCTTTGGACTGAATTGGGTAGTTTTTTAGCCAAAAAGCATAAGTAATGTTCTGAG
This sequence comes from Tanacetum coccineum, assembly GCA_026074375.1. Taxonomy (NCBI): domain Eukaryota; kingdom Viridiplantae; phylum Streptophyta; class Magnoliopsida; order Asterales; family Asteraceae; genus Tanacetum; species Tanacetum coccineum. The sequence goes on from BQNB010007574.1 coordinate 77,216, forward strand.
CTTATGGCTTATTAGGAATGCTTATTTTGGAATTAGTTTTGCTTATTAGGTCTAGGTAGTTATCTTATTTTAGCTTATTTGTTTTCCATTTGCTTTTTGAGTCTAAAAAGATCACACAGTTTAGCTCAAAAGTCTCATAAGGTATAAATTTTCAAAATTGTCATCTTTTTATAGCTTATTTCTAGCTTATTTTTAAGTTCTGTCAAAAGCCCTTTTATTAAAGTTGTTTATTTTAGTGTTAAAAAAGCTTTTTCATAAAAAATAAATTTGCAAAACAAAAATGTTATGTCGTATATGGAAGTCCCAGGCTTGAACTCGGGACCTCAACCTTCACTGCATAACATTTTAACACACTCTCCACTACCAACATGCCCTTGGGTCTTTTTCGTTAAGACTTCCCCCCACTTTTCTTTTATGACCTTTTTGCCAATTAAACCTTCAGACCTTTGTAGCTTATTTCCAGCTTATTCCAATAAGCTGTTGGACCCATTTTATTTTTCCTGGGATTAGAATAGTTCAAAGTAATTTTTGTGAATTATTAGTTTTTTATAAATTATTTTAATATTTTTAATTATATTTTTAGATTAAAACAGTTTTTAATTCATAATAAATTAAATAAAAGTCACAAAAAAAATAATTCTTTTTTTCTAAAATTATTTTTAATCATTTAAAACTTTTATAAATTAAATTCTCATTTTTAGGGTTAAAATTTGATAATTTAGGTTTTAAGTCGCGTTTTTAGATTCCCGTTAACTTTCTTAGTTTAAGTCCTTAATTGCTTTCGTTTTTAGCATGCCTTTATTTTTTTGCATGTTATTTGTAGATATAGAATCCAAATCAATAATTTAATTATTCAAACACGCGATCACGAACTTAACCACGATTTTCAATTCACGCCTCGTCGGGAAACGACTCGGGAAGGTTTTGGGTTTTACTTTTGATAATATTCAAACCAATTTTTTGGCGCCGCTGCCGGGGGAGGTGTGTGCGATTATCTTGTCTACGTTTGAAGATTAGTGTTTGAAGACCCTTCCCCATGAAGTTATCGTTTTCATTTGTGAATATTTTCATGTAATCAAAAATACCAAAAAAAATCAGAAAACAACAAAATCAACCGTTGTGTCACTTGTGAAAACGGCTTACCTTTAGATTACAAACTATAAGAGAGGTATAAGGAGGGTCGATCCTACGAACTTCGACCCGAAAGGAGAAGGTTTTTAATAGCTTTGCGCTTTCCCGCCCCTCCGCTTCTTTGTGCGTTTTCTAAAGAGCTACCGTACACTTGTTTGATTATCGGTTACAAAAATATTTTTCTTTTTTTTATTTTCTCTTAATTTGTTCTTAGTGTATGCAAACTCGCTCTTCTTCAAAATTCATTGGTGAACCTTCTACGAATCCTACTTCTACGATTCCGAATCGTCGTAATCGTAGACGTTCTAAATAAAGAGTCAAACCATTTTCTCTTGTAGAGACTCCCGTAGTTACGATGGCCGATCAACGTACTACGGCGGAATTACTCCGTGCACCCACCGAGGGTTATGCGGAGGCAATCGTAGTACCACCCATTCCCGCTGAGCATTTCAATCTCAAGCATAGTCTAATCAATCTTGTAACTTCAAAACAATTCTTCGGTTTTGAGAAAGAAGATCCTCATGCTCATATTCGATATTTTAACAAGATTACTTCTACGTTGAAGTACAAAGATGTGCCCGAGACATCGATTAAGCTTATGCTTTTTCCATTTTCTATTGATGGTCCAGCCCAGATTTAATAACAAAGATAATAACATGCAGCAGAATAAGAACAAATCAATGTTATTCTAACAAGGTTTTTCATCATTATCTTTCATGATACAATGACTACTACAAGCCACAATTCTACACGATCAACTGTAGAATGGTTACCTTATCTAACAGGATCAATGAAACATTGATCTTGGGTCTAAAACACAACCAATCTAGGCATCTACATTAGAGAACTCATGCCTAGACACACACACACACTTTTCTGGTGTTTACATTTTGACACACATAAAACTACATGCCTGGGACCTCGTTTTATAACATAAGGAGTCCAGGTTTACAAAAAATAAGAATTAGAAAACAAATAAATCTTTTAAACTTGAAGCTTTATCTTCTAAATCTTCTATCTAAATAAGGAGATCTTCTAGAATCTTCAAAATCTTCCATCTTTTGAAGAATTCCAGCTTTGCGTTTAAGTCCTTTTGTTTCATTCTTTTATTCACTTTGTCTCATCAAATCAAGAATCCCAACAATCTTCCCCTATTTGATGATGACAAAATAAACAAAGTCGTGTACGAACTTCATCATAAAGCCAAAGCTTCCCCTAAAGTTGAGATGTAATCATCTCCCTGAATGAAACAAAATCTTCTTAATTCAGACTTCCTTTGTAACATGCTACACCAAGGATCTACAAGTTGCCAATTACACCTGTTAACATCTTTTCCCCCTTTTTGTCATAATCCAATAGGGGACATATAAATATAAGCAACTTTGATCTTGACTACAACAAACCAATATCACACTTCTAATCCAAGCCTTTTAACTCCTCAAATTACCCACCATTACGCACAATAAGAAAAATGAACTTGAGTAGTAGAAACTCACACTAGCAGTAGTAATAATGAGTAGCAGTAGTAAAAACCTTCACCTCAATGCCACATATAAATGGTTAAACATTTTAACAATAAGCTTCCCTTGAAACCCATATGTTAACCATTTATTGAATCTTCAATTCTATAAGCTTTATGTAATGATTACTGATGAAGAAAACTAAGTATAACGAACTTGATGCTGAAGTAGAACAACCCAAACTTATGTCTTATATCTTGTACTATCCATGTGACTCCAAACTCATACCAAGACCAAAGTATAAGTAGATCTCAATCTCTTGACAAAAATCCTCATATTCTATGAGACACATACCAAGTGATAGTAAATGTGCGCATTGAGCACCATAAGTTTGTAAATCACACACCTTTGCTAGATTTGTCAAGTCTTCATCACCACCATATAAAACGAACAAGTTATCTTCAAAGTGTAACACCCACTTTAAGATATGATAAGAACACAAACCTAAGTAATTACACTTCACCATCAAATAAGTGATAAATAACCATCTTCGTAACTAATTTTTCCAGTATCTTAAATAACAAAGAAATATTGTTTGACATAGCCAAAACACCGATGAATGAGAATTGTTCGGCAGTTATCCTAAAAAAGTTTCCTGAAAATCTTGGAGACCCCGCAAGTTTCTTATTCCTTTTGATTTTTCGGAGTTAGTTGAATGCTTAGCCTTGGCCGATCTTGGTGCAAACATCAACCTGATGCCTCTTTCCATATGGAAGAAGCTTATCACTTTCCCGAATACTTTACTCATACTCAGATGATCTTTGAACTCGCGGGACCGATCGTATACTAATCATACGGTATTGCCGAAGATGTCTTTTTGTAAAAGTAGGTAAGTTCCATTTTCGGCTGACTTCGTAGTCGTTGTGATTATGTAATCGTTGTCCTCGGGTCCCTTAATTCTTGGGAGACCCTTTTTGAGGACGGCACGTGCTTTGATTGATGTTTATGGTAAAGAATTAACTCTCCGAGTTGATGATAAAGCCATAACCTTTAAAGTTGGTCAAACTTCGAGATACTTTTACAATGATGATGTGTCGATTAATCGAATCGATGTCATCGACGCAGCTTGTGAGGAGTATGCTCAAGAAGTGCTCGGATTCTCGGATAGTTCTACGAGTGGCAATCCCACTCCGTCTTTAGATCCTATCCTTTCTACTTCTTCCCCCTCTCTCACTCCTTTCGAGGAAGGGGACTTCATTTTGGAAGAAATCGAAGCTTGTCTTACTAATGATTCAATTCCATCGGGAATTGATGATGAAGACTTTGATCCGGAGGGAGACCTTCTTCTACTCGAGAAGTTGTTAAACGATGATCCATCATCTCCTCTCTGTATGGTAATCAACTCACGATGTTTCTAGAACAAAGAGTTGGCTACTCTAGAGCAAACAGCTACTGGTAAAGAGATCTCAAATCTGTTGATAGCTGATAGTTTGCTAAAAACTATAAGGTTATCAATGCACCTTGTTATTACAATGAAGCATTGACTAGTCCATAGCAAACGGCTCATGGTAAAGACATATCAAATCCGTTGATGGCTGGTAGTTTGCCAAAAACTACAAAGTCAACTTAGTTGGATGTTGCTGTGTAGCTGTGGTGCAGAAGTGATGAGATGTTGTTAAAGATTAAAAGCCAAAGTATGATCTGCTTTCAAATGAACAACAAGCAGATCATCATTAAAGAGAAGCGTTTGGATACAATCCTCAAAAGCTCAAGCTGAAGAAAACTGAAGAAACTTGAAGTTAACAAGTGAAGTTCAAGTTTAGGGGAGGATTGTTGGGAATTAAGTGGTCTAGACTTAATTCTGTTAGTGTATTATAGTTAATTCTGCTAGTACATTTGTTAGTACTGGTAAAAGAGTTATTATAGTTAGTACTGGTTATGTAATAGTTAAGTCTGCTTATGCAGAAGTTAGTTAGAGTTAGAGATATGCATGAGGTATCTTAGGAAAAGATATGCATGATCTTTATACGCGTTTTGTAAAGCCCATTAGGGTTTCCTTAGTGTATAAAAGGAACCCTAGGCATAGTTAGTTGATATAGATCAACACCGATCAATAGAGATCAATTAGCAATCATAGTTTGTAATCTAGTAAGATTCAAGTTATAATACAAAGGTTTGATAAAAGATCTTTTGTGTTCTTCTTAGCATTGTTGATTAGTTTCCGCATAATCAATAGTGTTCAATCAGTGTTTCATTATTGTTGCTTTGGATTTATCTAAAGTAACAAACCCTTTGCAAGCTAAAGGTTCAAGATCTATTCAGTAAGGGATCCAACAAGTGGTATCAGAGCTTGTGTGGAAACTCTGAATAAGAAGAACTCCATTATTTGAAGCAGATCTGCAATCAAACCAGTAAGATGGCTGAACAAGACACTCCTCCACCAACTATCACAGCAATGAAAATCCCTATCATCAAGAAGGGAGAATATGATATTTGGAGCATGAGAATGCGACAATATATCTGTCACACAGACCATAACCTATGGGATGTAATTGTCAATGGAGATCTAGAAGAAGAGGCTGCACCATCAGGAGAACAATCTGCTCCTCCTGCTCCTAAGACTGCCAAACAACTGGCTGCCAAAAGGAATCAGGAAAGAGTTAAGAGCATCTTGCTTTTAGCAATACCTGATGAATACCTCCTTAAGTTTCATAATGTTCCAGATGCTAAATCTCTCTGGGCTGCAATCAAATCAAGGTTTGGAGGTAATGAAGAATCCAAAAAGATGCAGAAGAATGTTCTAAAACATCAGTTTGAAAACTTTACCACTGCATCAAATGAAAGTCTGGATAAGGCTTATGATAGGTTCCAAAAACTCATAAGTCAATTGGAGGTTCATGGTGCTCCAGTATCAAAGGAAGATATCAACCAAAAAGTGTTCTAAGATGTCTTCTCCTTCATGGAGCCAAATTGTTTTTAATCATGAGAAATAAGCCACAGACAGTAGGACCTGACTGATATTGATTGATCTCTACTAAACCTTAGGGTTATGAAGACTGAGATGAAATGGGTCTTCAAGTGCATATCTATTCCTTAGGAACTGGCTTTTCTTTCTTCTGAGAATAAAGCAGCACTAATGAAGTTAGTATTGCCAGTGGAAATTTGGAGTTATACTATGGAGGAAACTATTCATGCAAGTCAAAGTTCATCTATCCAGGTGATGATGAAAGTAGTGTGTATTTCTTTGCACAATAGAAACCAGTCTCCCTGATAATGAGGTTTTTTGCAGCAGATTGTCAAGATGACTTGGATAGAATTGGATATTAGGATTGGCAGTGTGGCCATGTTGGACTGTTAGGTGCAGTGATTATCATTCAGAAGACAGGAAGGGAACTTGGATTTCAAAGGCAAGCAACATTTGTTTACCTTTGATAAGTCAAAAGTTGAGTACTACAACTGTCACAGGAAAGGGCACTTTGCTAAGGAATGCAAATCAGGAAGGAACCAAGGGAAAAGATCTTATAGTGATAATGGCAGGAGGAATACAACAACAAATGAACCATCATCACAAGCACTGGTTGCTCAAGATGGTCTAGGAGGCTATGACTAGAGAAATGATTTTGATGAACTAGTTAATTATGCTTTGATGGCCATCTCCTCCTCAAGCTCATCAAGTTCTTCTGACAATGAGGTACAAACCTATTCTAAACAATGTCTTGAATCTTTAAAACTCTTCAATGAATTTATAGTTGAAAGAGAAAAACATAGCAGAGCCAGACTAGAAATTCAGGGTTATGAGTTAGCCTTAGAATCACTAGAATCTAGAATTCTTGGACATGAAAAGAATGAACTGGCTTGGGGTGAAAAATATGAGTTTCAAAACTATGAGCTTAAGTTCAGAGAAATAAAAATCAACAACCTTAAAATGGAACTAGAAAAAGTTGTTAAGGAAAGAGATGAGTTAAAAGTTAAGATAGAAAAATAGGAAGAATCATCAAAGGGTCTTAATAAATTACTCAACAGTCAAATGAGTGCTAAAGATAAAAATGGTTTAGGATATGGCACACAATTAGATGAAATGAGTTACAAGTCTGAAACTGATAGTGAGATTAGTTTGAGTGTTTTTTTAGGTCAGATCAAGTGATGAATAGACCACACCAGCAAATGATAGGTTCTCTAAAGCAGATGGGTATCATGTTATTCCCCCCTATAAACACATGGAACTTCCTACCCAGAGTTGACATATCATTGCGGTTTAGAATAAAAATGCACTATTAGAAAGAAAATCATTGATTCAAAAAACAAATGAGCTTAATTACCTTATACTAGTAAATCTAAAACTAGTGAGACTGCAGGTAAAACAAATGAAGTAAACATTGAAAAACATAAGTCAGTCCATAAATCAGTTGTGTCTAAACCAAAGATTAACAGAGATAAAATTATCATTGAGGATTGGAACTCGGATGATGAGGATGATGTGTCTGAAGTAAACACAGTTAGTCCTATTAAGACTAATGAGACTCAAACAGTTAAAACTCAAGTTGATAAAATTGGTCAAATTTCTCAGAAAGAAGGAATTGGATTTAAGAAAATAAAAGCTTGCTTTGTCTGTAAGAGTACTGACCATTTGAAAAAAGATTGTGATTTTTATGCCAAAAAGAGTCCAGAACCTAAGCTGAAAACTGTGGTCAATACTGGTCAAAGGGTGGTCAAACCAGTATGGGATAATGCTAAAAGGGTAAATCACAAAAAAAATTCAAATAAATTGAAATACCATCAAGCAAGAAGGACTTTTGTCCCATAAAGAGTACTAACCAGGACATGTTTGGTTAATCCTATTAGGCCAAATAGGAAAAGAGCAGTACATACTGTTAGTACTGCTATGCCTATTAGTACTGCTAGGCATTTATTTGCCTCAAAAATTTGCAACAAAATCTGGTAGTGTATTAAGGACTAAATTTACCCAAGAATGGAAATGTTAAGGACAAGAGCTCATATTATCCAATCAGTAGTCTTACTACACAAAACCATCTTTTAGACCCAAAAACTTAAAACAAGATGTTAAAACTTTTGGGGTTAAAAATATGACTACTGTTAGGACAAGAGCAATAGTTAATAATGGTAAGGGTAAGATGGATAATGATCTTAAGAAGTTAAGGTGGGTGTGGAGGCCTAAGGGAAATTACATGGATCACGAGTCCAAAGAAAAAGGATCTTTCATACTCAGAAGTTTGAGTATGTTGACCCAAAAGGGATATCCAAGTCTGTGGTGACTTGGGTCCCTAAGAGACACTGATTTCTCTTACTTTTTGTGCAGGGCAATCTAGAGATCTGTTTACAGGATCATGCAGTGGTGGATAGTGGTTGCTCTAGCCCTATGACTGGTAACAAAGTTTATCTTTCAGATTATGAAGATTACAATGAAGGCTTTGTGGCTTTTGGAAGTGATCCCAAAGGAGGTAAAATAACGAGTAAAGGTAAAATCAAAACTGCTAATTTAGACTTTGATGATGTCTATTTTGTAGATGAACTTAAGTTTAACCTTTTCTCTGTCTCACAAATGCGTGACAAAAAAAACAGTGTCCTCTTTACTGACACTGAATGCCTTATTCTGTCTCCTAGCTTTAAGCTTCTTGATGAAAATCAAGTTGTACTTAGAGCTCCTAAACAGAATGATGTGTACAGTTTGGATTTAAAGAACATTATTCCTTTTGGAGGTATAACTTGTTTATATGCAAATGCAACAACAGATGAGTATAAATTGTGGCACAGGAGATTATCTAGGTAATGTGAATTCAAAAATTAGAAACCAACCTTGTTAAGGACACTAGTTAGAGGCCTACCTTCCAAAGTTTTTGTGAATGACCACACTTGTGTTGCCTGCAAGAAGGGTAAGCAACATAAGGCCTCCTGTAAGGCTACGTTAGAAAGAATCATCAAAAAGCCCTTAGAATTACTTCATATGGACTTATTTAAACCTATCTCAGTAGAAAGTATTAATAAGAAAAAGTATTGTTTGGTTATGACTGATGATTTCAGCAGATTTAGTTGGGTATTTTTCTTAGCTACTAAGGATGAAAACAATGAGATCCTTTTATAAATTTATCACTGGCTTAGATACCAAATGAAACCATTAAAGTTAAATTCATTAGAAGTGATTATGGACAGAGTTTTAGACCATGATATGAATGAATTCTATGCTAAAGAAAGGGATAAAAAAGGAGTTTAGTGTGGCCATAGAACTCACAGCATAATGGTTGTGTTGCAGAAAGAAAAAATAGGACCCTAATTGAGGCTGTTAGAACTATGCTAGCAGACTCACTTTTTACCTTCCCTTTAGGGCCAGACGGCAGTTAACAATGTTGCTATGTAACTTGGGGGGGGGAATATGGTATAGTGACCAAACCTCAAAATAAGACACCTTATGAACTATTAATAGGTAAACCACATAGTATTAGTTTTATGGACCGTTCGAGGTGCCCCTTGACCATTTTGAACACCTTAGATCCCTTGGGCAAATTTGATGGGAAATCAGATGAAGGATATTTGTTGGGATACTCTACTACTAGTAAGGCTTTTAGAGTATACAACAAAAGAACCAAAAGAGTAGAAGAGAACATGCACATTGATTTCCTTGAAGATCAACCAAATGTGGCAGGAAGTGGTCCTGATTGGATGTTTGATCTTGATTTTCTAACAAATACAATGAACTATATTCCTGTTAGTGTAGAAAATCAGGTTAATGTGGATGCATGTACACAAGAACATTATGTTGCAGGTTCATCAGAAAATGATAAGGAACCTACTCAGGAATATATACTGCTTCCACTACACCCTCATAGGCCAAGGATTTTAGTAGAAGATGTTGTTCAAGTTGCACAAGAAAAACCTTCTAAAAATTCTCCTAAAGACAATGATGTACATGATTCAGAAGATGCTGCTGAAAAAGAAGAACAACATACGCTGACAGAAGCTGAACAAGTCTTGAAAGATGATCTTGACAGGATGATTGCTCAAGAAATTGCTGCTAAAGCTATAGATGATGCTACAAGACAAGCTTTTAAAGAAGAAAAGAAGAGGGCAGCTCAAGCTACCAGTATTAACAAACTTAATACTGGTAGGCCATTTGTTAGTACTTCCAATTCACCATTGGTTAGTACTGCTAACACACCATATGCTAGTGCTGCTAGTACTCCCACTAATGCAAATACTGGTGGATCATCATTTGTCTATCTTGGAGGATAAATACCTATTGATGCATCTACTCTCCCCAATGCTGATTTACCTATTGATCCTAATATGCCTGACTTAGAAGATAATTCTAATGTATTTCCAAATGATGGCATATTTAGTGGAGCCTATGATGATGAAGATGTGGGTGCAGAGGCTGATTTCAACAATATGGATAACACCATTGATGTTAGTCCTATTCCCACACTCAGAGTTCATAAAGATCACCCTAAAGGTCAAATTCTAAGAGATCCTAAATCAGCAGTTCAAACAAGAGCAAAGATTCAAAAGGCTTCTTCAGTACAACAAGATTTGGTAAGCTACATCTATCATCAGAACAGAACAAATCATAAAGACCATCAGAACTATCAGTTAGCATGTTTTCTCTCCCAAGTAGAACCCAAGACGATATCACAAGCTTTAAAGGAAGCTGGGTTGAAGCAATGCAAGAGGAATTGCTCCAATTTAAATTATAGAAGGTTTGGATACTTGTTGATTTGCCATTTGGGAAAAAAGCAATTGGCACAAAGTGGGTCTTTAGGAATAAGAGGGATGAGCGGAGTATTGTTGTGAAAAACAAAGTCAGGCTTGTAGCACAAGGTTTTAGACAGGAGGAAGGTATAGACTATGATGAAGTTTTTGCACCTGTTGCCAGGATTGAGGCAATCAGGTTGTTTTTAGCTTTTGCATCATTCATGAAATTGTTTTAAGCTTAAATATGTTTTTTAAGTTTCTTAAGGGGTGTTTGGCACTAGCAGTATTAACTCATGTTAATACTGCTTGAGTGTATTTTGTCCTTTAAGTCAAATTTGAAAAGCTCAAATTAAGACTATAAGTCAGTTTAGATAAGTTTTCAAAGTTTAAAACAACTGTCTAAGGTTTTATCAATCAAAGGTTTGAATCTGTGGTCATAAGGGATTGACACACAGCTTATTTGCTTAGGTTTTTATTAGTGGCCTTTTAGAGTGGACTTAGTGCTTGTTTTTTATTCATAATGTAGTAGATTATAGTATGTTGAGTGTGCACTTATGTCTTAAGTCTTTGTGTAAAATCTTGTATAAATGTCAAGTCTATTTTCAAAGTTTTTAAGTCGAATTTTCAATAGATCTTTTAGGATAGAGTAAGTTTGTTTTAGGATCTTAAATTTTTAGTATAAGTTCATTAGGTATCAAGCTCAATCTGTTTGAGCTTATTTTGTTTTTTAAAAGTGTTTTTCATAGCTTAATTTAGGGCTGCACTTTGCCATTTTAGCTTTTATAAACACTTGAAAAACCAAAAAGATAAGATTTTAGGTAAACAACCCTCTTTTATAAGCCTTTTTCTAGCTTGTTAGTTATTCAAAATGCTTAATTTTTACTTTTTCTTATATCTTGTAGTATTAACTTTATTTGTTTTTAGGTTTTGGACCCTAGCTTATTAGTATACTAACTTAATTTTTAGCTTAAAAATGCCTTTGTAGGCTGTTTTTAGTATTGTTTTAGCCAAACTGCTTATTTGCTTATTTCGGTGTTCAAGCTTTTAGTTTTGCTTAAATTGTGTTTAAATTTGCTTATTAGGTTAGGTTTAAGGCCTATTTAGCTTATTTGGCCTAGGTTTGAGCTTATTCAAGCCTATAAGCTAAATCAGTTTAAGGCATAAAGCTTTTTAGTTTTCTTTTAAGTTAAATTGTCTTAATTCCTTAGTTATGCTTTCCAGCTTATTTAATTTGCCTATTTCTAGTTCAAGGTGCTTATTAGACATAGCTTAGTATCTGATTTAGCATTTGCCTTGAGCTTATTTAGTTTTTAAAAATAGAAAGAGTTTAGTTAAGAGTAACTTAGTTATAATAAGCAACACTGTCACTTTATTTAGCTTATTTCTAGCTTATTTTCAAGTTTTATAAAAAGTTCTTTTTTTAAAGTTTTCCATTTTTGCTTATTTTATAACTTTTTAAAAAGAAAACAAAAAAAAATTAAAAAGGGAAGCCACAGGGGTTGAACCTGTGACCTCCCCTTCACACACCCAACACCTTAACACCACCACACACTACCAACTACCCTTGGGACATTTTCGTTTATACCTTGCATTATTTAATACTTAACCCTTTATTAGCAGTTTTGCTTATCCGAGCTTTTTAGCTTTTTACCAGCTTATTCGTTCAGCCAATTTTCCAGCTTTTATTTTTCTTAAATTCCAAATAGCTTAAAGTAATTTCTGTAATTTTTTCAGAATTTTGAAAATTAGTTTAGTATTTTTAATTAATTTTTTAGATTAAAATTGTTTTTAATTCATAATAAATAAAATAAAAGTCAAAAAAATATAATTCTTCTTTCTAAAATTTCTGTTTATCATTTAGGACTGTTAAAAATTAAATTATATTTTTAGGGTTAAAATTTGATAGTTTAGGTTTTTAAAAGCTCGGGTTTTGATCCCGTTATCGTTTTTCGTGTTTTAACTTTTATTGCTTTCGTTTTTAGCTTGCTTTTATTTGTTCTTGCATATTAATTGTAGAAATAGAATCCCAAATCAAACATTTAATCATTCAATCACTCGATCGCGTTAAACTCGATTCTCAATTCACGCCTCGTCGGGAAACGACTCGGGAAGGTTTTGGATTTTACTTTGGGTAAAAGTAATCTTTTAAAAAAAATTTGAATTCTTCTCACTATATTATAAATTTATAATTTTGTACTAGTTATATATAATATTTTATATAATTTTATATATATATATATATATATATATATATATTATCTATAATATATATTTTAATTTAAATATTAGGTATGTTCTAAGTATGAGTACACTGAATTAGGAAGCAATTTATGCTTTGCTAATTTGACGGGGTTTGGTTTAGATTAGTTGGAATATATATATATATATATATATATATTATATATTAAATATAGGCTAAGTTCTTAAGTATGAGTACACTATTAGAAAGACAATTATGCTTTGATAATTTGAGAGGTTTGGTTAAGGTTTAGTTGGAATTGAATGATCTAGTTTCATATCTTTCAATCATTCTTATACTCAAGGTCAACCAACTCAAATAGCTATTTGATAAAAACATTTGTGAAGTATTTAAAAGCCTTTCGCTTATCCGATATTGTAAAGAGAGAAAGAATTATCAGAAAAGGGTATTTTGGGTATTTCTCAAAGTGTAACTAGCTTAGTTGGGATCCAACTAAAGGTTTGAAATAGCTAGTTAGAGGAATATTCTTTACTTTGAGAGAAAGGGGAGAAAGATTTGCAATTTGAATTTCAAATTCATTTAGGCACATGTTGGATAAGAAAGGATGGGTTGTGAATGAGTTTTCATGAGTTGACATGATGTGATAAAAAGGAGCCTATTATTCTTGCTTTGAAATTGAGGGTGTTAGAAAGTGACTTAAACTTTAAGGTTTGTTTCGTAAATTTGAAATTTAGATAGATATTAGTTTTTGATATATTTCCAAATTTAAATTGGTTTAGGATTTTGTATTTTTTGGGTCATTGGTTGCCTATAAATAAAGGCCAATGTCATTAGTTTTCTTTGTACCTTTTGAATATTAGTTTGATACCTTAGAAATAGAATTTGGTTTTGTATTTGGTTTTGTATTTGGTTTGGTATTTGGTTTGGTATTTGGATAAAGCTTTCGCTTTGTTTGTTTGTCGACTTTGTTTGTTCGTTTTGTGCTTTTGATTACCAACAAGTAGTATAAGAGTCAGGTTGGTTTAGCCATGAAGAAGAATAAAAAAAAGTTTCGATCGCTTTTGTTTACCGATTCGTTTTAAAATTTGAAATCGTTTATTGAATTTGTTTGTTGGGCTTTTGATTGTTGGGTTAGATCTGGGCCAATTGTTTTTGGGGTTTTTAGGGAATTTTACTTTGAAGTGCCTATTTTGTATTTAGGTTTGTGTTTTTCGTCAGATAGTATAGTCGATTTGAAGGATTTGGAATTAGATTGTTTACTTGCCTTTGGTTTTGAGATAGAAAACTTTGAATTGTTCGACAAATAATATTTATTTGTCAACAAAGTAGTATTTTTTGGTATTCGAATTTAGATGTATTTGAATTAGGATTTGATTTGTTAGTTGGAAATTTAGACCGTAATCCTTATTATATAAGTGGGTCATTAGAATTATTATCCTTATCATATTTGGAGCATTTGAATTATTAGAGCTCATACGTCAAGTTATTTATAAACTTGAATTTGTTTGAGACAGATAATAAGTTTGAAGTTAGACCGTAATAATTTTAAAATAAGTGGGTCATTAGAAGTTGAATTTGATATTTGAAATTTGAAGATCAATTTGGTGTTTGAAGACTTTGTTCAAGTCATTTGAATTTGTTCGATCGTTGGAAACTTGTTAGTTTGGAAAATTAAGGATATTCGTTTGTCGGGCTTTTGAAGTTGGTTGCCTGAATTTGATTGTCTTTGAAGAAGATCGTCTGAGCCGATTTGTTTGTTTGGTTGACCGTTTTGAATTTGTCGGTTAACGTTTGATTGTTTGTTTTGAAGTCATCGGCGTTTGTTTCGGATCGTTCGTTTTATATTTGGCTAGCATCTCTAGCGTTTGGAATTTAGAATTTTGAATTTGGTTTGGACATTTGAAGGAGTTCAAGTCACGGTGGAGATTGTTAGAAAGTGACTTAAACTTTAAGGTTTGTTTCGTAAATCTGGAATTTTAATAGATATTAGTTTGGACAAATTGCATAAAAATGTACTAAACTTATACTAAATTTCAATTTAATGTACTAAACTTGTTTTTCTCAATTTAATGTACCCAACTTTTTTTTGGTTGCAAATGAAGACAATTAGGAGGTTACCAGGTCACCATCAAGTTACCTTCTTCTCCAACATGATTTTCCAGCTGACGACCTCCACCACTACCGCCTTCGGCAAGCCACAACCACCACCAATTTCAACCGATTTCGATCGGTTTTGACCATTATCGATCGAATTCGACCATTTTCGACAGATTTCGACCGATTTCGTACGTTTTCTATAGATTTCGACCGTTTTTCAACGTTTTTGACCGATTTCGACTGTTTTCGTACGTTTTCAACCGATTTCGACAAATTTTGACCGATTTCGTCCGTTTTTGACCGATTTCGTTTGTTTTCGACCGATTTCGATGTTTTTGACCGATTTTGACCGATTTGGACCGTTTTTGAACGTTTTTGACCGATTTTGACCGTTTCTTTACGTTTTCAACCGATTTTGACCGATTTCCATCGTTTTTGACCGTTTTTGAACCTTTACGTCTGTTTTCGAACCTTTTTGACCAATTTCATCCATTTTCGTGCGTTTTCGACATTTTTCATTCGTTTTCCAACGTTGTCAAGCTTGTTTGAACGTTTTGAATATTTTCATCCGTTTTTAAACGTTATGAAATGTTTTTGTATGTTTTCGTCCATTTTTGTACGATTTGTTTGTTTACATCCTTCTCCGTTTTTCTTTGTTTTCCGACGTTGCGTTAGTTTTCGTACATTTTGTATGATTTTATACGTCTTCATACGCTTTTTACATTCTTATAAAAAGTACTAAAACGGATAAAACATTTGAAAACGTTCAAAAACGTATTTAAGCATAGAAAAACGTACAAAATGATTGAAAATGGACGAAAACTTAGAAAATCGTAAGAAAACATACAAAAAGGTAAGAAAACATAAGAAATTGGACAAAATCGGTTGAAGACGTATGAAATCGGTCAAAAACAGTCAAAATCGATTGAAATCAGTGGAAAACAGTTAAAAACGGTCAAAATCGGTCGAAATCGGTAAAAATCAACCGAAAACGGTCAAAATCGGTTGAAATTGAACGAAAACGGTGGAAATCGGTCGAAAACGAACGAAAATTGTCGAAATCGATCGAAAACGGACGAAAACAGTCGAAATCGATCAAAATTGGTCGAAAACGGTCGAAATCGATCAAAAACGGACAGAATCAGTCGAACAAAATTAATCGAAATCTCTTTGGGTGGTGCCGGTAGTGATCGATTTGGAGGTGGTGGTGGTGGGTCGTCTGAATGCTAGGTTGCCGGAAAAT